>PVIJ01008230.1:0-75946 GCA_004024925.1 Scalopus aquaticus
AAAGACCAGGAAATACGGAAGTAGGTAAGGACTAGAACCACAAAAAGGTAAAAAATAATAATAATAAAATAAATAAGTCAAATATGGATGACAGTATATCAATATTAACTATAAATGTAAATGGACTAAACACACCAATTAAAAGACACACCATAGCAAGATGGATCAAAAAACAGAACCCAACCTTCTGCTGTCTACATTTGGGTCAACAATGAGCCCACAGCTGCCAAATCAAATGGACAGTTTTCAAAGAAAGGGGAGGAGGTGATCATGCAGTATATTTTAGGCCATGTTTGGGAGTTTAGATACCAGTCTAAAACAGTAGAGGGGGCCTCCCTGATGGTGCAACAGGTTAAGTCTCAGCACTACGAAGCTGTCCACAGCCACTGGAGCACGCGTTCGAACTCTGGTCTGGGAGATTCCCACATGGCGCAGTAGACCTCTCCCGCCTCGTCTGCTGCTCCCCTCAGCAGTGTACTTCAGTAGATCCGCCTGTTCTGCTCCCCACTCTGTCTCTGGTAAATCCTCACACCACCTCACACCTCTGGCCTACACCCCAGTTCTTACATGCATAAATAAATAAATCTTTAAAGTAGAGGGTAGTAGAGGTCATTTTAACAGTTGGATATGTGACTAAAGTCACAGGAAAATTATAATGCAAAGCTGGTCATGTCATGGTCCTAATAAAAGTTTCGATGAAAGTCCCACTACCTAGAGGAAAAGGCAACACAATCCTTAGATATCATTAGAAGTCTTTCATGATAGGCTCCTGCTCCAAAATCTCAGGTCACTGCACCCCATTCTTTGTACTCTTTGCTCTTGCCATGCAATGCTTATGTCTTATTTTACTTTTGGATTCTCCCAGAAGTTGATCCTGAGTGCAAGTACCTTTGTTTTATATAGTCCTTTGTGTGAGAGAGATTTTTAATATCCCATGAGAAAGACCTACGCTAGGCCAGGTTGTGGAGTGATGCAAAATCTCATTGTTGCAAGGATTTATATAAATTAGAGAAATCATTTTATAGAGCATTTTGTAGTGTCTAGTAAGGTAGAAGTTGTTCTTACTCTGTGATCTAGCAATGACTTTCCTAGGAATTCCTAGGTATCTTAAAGCAGTGATTTTCAGGCTTTCGGACAATCTCTTATTAAGATATGTACTTTAGGGGGAAGGAGCAGCAGTTGCCATGTCTGACCACGAAGGTGGCAAGAAGCCCCTGAAGCAGCCAAAGAAGCAGGTCAAGGAGACGGATAAGGAAGACCAGGCATTCAGGCAGAGACAGAAAGAGAAGCGGAAGAAGGTCGAGGAGCTAAAAGTTAAGGCCAATGGCAACTGGCCACAGACAGAATTAAGAAATACAGCAAAAAGCAAACTGGTGCCTGGTCGTTAATTCTGTTCCCATTTAAGCATCTGGATTCCTTGCCATATCTGTTGCCAGTGTCTTGAAGCCTGGGGTACATACAGTTAAGAATAAACTTTTGTTGAAAAAAAATCACATAGTGCCTCATCTTCTTAGAGTGTCTCACTCAGCCATTTCTACCTTAGCTGTGAGGTCAGAATAAACCCAATCCAGAATCCTGCCAAAGCATGCTCTTCTTCAGTCTTTGTTCTACCCTGAATTCTGTGCCACCTGGAATTAAACCAACTCATTTGAAAGTTAAAAAAAAGCCACCACTTTATTTACATCACAACCAAGTCCACACACATTCTGATCTTTTATTTATTTATTTATTTTTAAGATTGATTTATTTATGCATACAAGCTGGGGTACAGGCCAGAGGCATGGGGCGGCAAGAGGGTTCACCAGAGACAGAGTGGGGTGCAGAACAGGCAGATCAACGGAAATACACTGCTGAGGGGAGCAGCAGGCGAGACAGGAGAGGTCTGCCGCGCCATGTGGGAATCTCCCAGGTCGGGCATCGAACTCGCTTTGCTGCTGCCGACAGCTCTGGAGTGCAACGCTTAACTGCTGCGCCACCAGGGAGGCCCTCTTTTATTCTTATTCTTTTTTTATTGAGACATAATTGACATATAATACCATGTTTAACATATTTAAGTGTACAATGTGCCTGTCTATTCGACTTCATTAAAGATCCTAATCTTCATACTTAATGCAGCTCTCCTACAGTTGATAAACTATAGTTTGAAAGCAACTGCACTAGAGAAAATTTGGCACATGATAATGAGTAAAAGGCTATTAACTGAGCACTATTCAAAATAAAAATAATTGGAGACAATTGAGGAAGAGTGCATCGTGAAACAGTATTTCACACTTAAGAAGAATAAACGAAAACTCCATGCATCAACAGAATGCTGAGTGGAAAAAGCCAGTTGCTGAAGCATATGTCCAGTGTGATGCTATTTATAAAGTTTCAAAACATGGAAAACATGTTTATGGATATGCACATATGTAGTGAGAGTCTACAACATGCATGAGATGCTAACACAGACCCAGGATCTTGGGAGCCACTGGAAAGAGGGAAGAGAACAGCAGTCAGGAAGGGCAAAAAGGCAACTTGAATTGTACCCTCAGGTTTATTTGTTTCTCAGTCTTGTTCTTATATATCTATTGCAGGGCTTGACAAACTATCCATGAGCCAAATCCAGCATGCTTTGTTTGTATGGCCTGTGAGCTAAGAATGATTTTTAGATTTTTTGTGTTTGCTTCAGCAGCACATATACTAAAACTGGAAGGATACAGAGCTAAAAATGATTTTTAAATTTTTAATTATTTTTCAGGACTATAATACATTTGCACAAATGTACAGCACACTTAAGAAACTTACCGTTTTTAATTTTTTAAAAAACAGAAGAATGATCTTTTATAACATATGAAAATGACATAAAATTAAAAAATTTTGTATCCATAAATAAACTTGTATAGGAACACAGTTATGTTAGTTTATTTTCATATTGTGTACACTTTCATGTCACAGCGGCACAGTTAAATAGTTACAAGAGTCCGAACAGTCCCCAAAGCCGAAAATATTTACAAACTAGCCCTTTATAGAAAATATTTTTCAATGCTAAAATGGTAGCATTAAAGAAAAAAAATCCAGAAATAAAAGACATATAATTCTGCCATCTGACAAAATTTGCTTAATTTTTTCCATGTTTTCTTCCAGTGTTGGACAAAACTCATCAGGGAAAGATATTAACATTCTGCTTTTTTCCCTGCTGTACATCACTTCATAGACTTTTTCCATGTGCTATGTGCATTCAAATTTGCACATTTTAATAGCATAGCATGATTCAAGTTTACAAACCACACATCAAAATTTGTATAACTAATTCCTCATGTTTAAACCTTTATATTCGCTTTACTTCCCCGTTATTTATTATTGGTTACAAGGCAAAGAACATCTCTATACACATAAATTTCTCTTTGCCCTCCCCTCACTTTGACTTGTTTTCTTAAAAATAAATTCTCAGGAAAGAAATTCTTAGTCTTCTCTCTACCCACCAAACTGACCACGCTATCTTCCTCTTTAGTCCAGTAGCCTCTTGCTTCTTCAGTCTTTTTGATTGTCCCTTAACTTTCTTTCTTTTTTTTATATTTAAAGATATCTAATATATCGAATATATTTTTATTAGGGAAAGAGACAAAAGAATGGAGAGCACTTGCATAGACACGAGTGGTCAGGAAGAGCTGCTCCCTTGACTTTCTCTAACACATCTACCCGCTCTCATTTTGCTCTTCCCAGGGCTGTTTAGGTGCTGAAAACACTGTCTTGCTCTTAGATCCCTGCCCGACCTCACCACTCCTTTGTTGGTCCCACATTCTTCAGTGCATTCTGAGGGTCGCTTCTTGTTCTAATTTCTTAACCTTCCCCTCATTACAGGGTTGATTGAACACTCTTGCTGTGGTTCAAGTCTGCCAGTGATGTCTTTGTACCTAAGTCCAAAAGCTTTTTCTGGATTTTTATCTTTCCCAAGGAGCTCCTGCTCTGAAACAACCTGCCTATGCCTTCAGACTGTGTCTTTCTTTTCCTGCCCTTCTCTACCCGGAACTTCTCTCTTCCATAGAGCTTTTCCTAAGGATTGGGATCTGCCTATCTCTTTTAAGTCTATATCTGATCCATGCACAGCTCATTCCCCTACTCAACTTTGCCCCGATCTAAGTTATTTTACTCTCCTTTGAATGAAGATGAATGAGGAAAGAGTAAACACCCACAAGCTGACAATATGGCAAGTCTTCTACTTAAAGTTTCAAAATAATCAAGCCCTTGAGATAAATTCAAGGATCTCAGACTATACCGTTGCTAATAACAAGCTTTATAAGGACAGGTTCACAGGTCAGCTGTGAATCTGAAAAGTGATCTGGAAACTTTGTCGAATGAAGAATTGCAGGCTAGAGCTATTGAGTTAGATTTATTGTATTAGAATCTAGGCTTTAAGGTGATTTCCAGGTGATTCACATGTACATTAAAGTGTGAGAAATTCTAGTCTAGTGGGCCAGTGAGCGCCTGCCACTAAGGGCCTCCTCCATCAAAAGTGCTCCAAGGATCCCATGGGAATCTCATACCAATGATTTTCATCTCTAGTTGGGTGATCTGGGTGCCACAGTTATTGCCTCTGTGATGAAGAGGGTTGATTTGCCTGAGCTCCTGCTAGGTGGGCAGCTTCTGTCCCTCATCATTCTGGGTACAGGTACATTCCTCTGAAGCTGCAAAAAGGTTTCAAGAGAACAATCTTTCCCAAGAGGTGAAGACTGTTCTTTATCTAAGTGCATAGGCAGGCGCATAGGTTTCTGGGTGGACATATCCTACTAGGGATTAGGAGACATGGTTTCTATAATCTTTTCCAATAACAACAAAAAATATGGATGAATAACATACAACCAAAAGAAAAGAATGGTCTGGATTCTACATTCTCTCCACTTGGTAAATACACCAAGCCCTATTCTAAGTGTGGGGGATCCAGCAGAGAATAAAACAGACAAAATTCCTGCCTTTGTGGACTTAACATTCTAGGGATGGAGAAGGACAATAAACAAGTACCTCATATGGCAGGTAGTGATAGTGCTTTAAAGAATAATAGAGTGGTGAAGTCTATGGTTTAAGATGGGTGGTCAGGGAAGGCCTCCCAAAGGTAAAGACATTTGGGAATATACCTTAATAAAATGTGGGAGCAAGTCATCTAGATATTTGGGAAAATAGAATTCCAAGCAGAGGAAATAGCTAATGCAGCAAAAAGGTGAATAAGTAAGGTTGGGGCAGATTAACCAAGGAAGAACGTAAAATGTGATGAGGCTGGAGACATGAATAGAAGCCAATCATGGGGGTCTTTAGGAGCCTGGAATTTATGCCAAGTGTGATGGATTGCTGTGCGGGAAATAAACTCTAAGGGGGCAAGAGGGGAAGTGGGAAGGCCTAGTAGGAGGCTGCTGTAAGGATGTGGTCGGTTTAGGTTTGAGTGGTCATGGTGATGCTGGTGAGAAATAATAATAGTTTCTTTGAGCTGAGCAATGCGAACAGCATCCCCTGGGGATTTAACATTTCATAAACCATTAAGAAGGAGAAACACTTAAAACCCATTTCTAGGTGCACAAATTATACTCTGCTTTCCACATGGTGAAACGTCAAGTCAATAGGGAGCATCCTATGGAACATTTCTAAAGTGATACGAGTAGGCTGGGAAATGGCAGGTGACTTGCTACTTGTACAAATGTCAGGCAACTCACATGGAGGAGATAGTTCAGACAATACCTTTAAGGTAATGAACTCTGAATTGCCAGTTACCACCAGAGAATGAGCTCTAGAAATCACTGGCAATTGTTCATTCAATTTATTTGGATTTATAAAGCCCAAAATGCCAGCAAAAGTTCTGACTATGAAGAATAGATAAAACATCAGCTTCGACAAAACCTCAGGAAACCCTTCTTGGTGCTCAGTGTGCAGTGCTGGTCATTTCAGCTGAAAAAAAGAAGAACCAAGAAGCTAAAAGAAGAAAGGCAGCTAAAACGATGAAAAGGATAGAGGGGTTTTTGTTTGATGGATTAAATGCCCATAAAGGTGACTTAGTCAAGATAAGATGAAAGTCTATAAAAGTACAAAAGTTTCAAAGAAAGTAAAAATAGCCACTTTCATACAATTGCATGATTGTGAAATTAGGGGACAAAAGAAGTTTGAAGATGGGGGGCAATGTCTCTGTGAAAAGAGATCATTGGAGGGCATGTAAAAGAAGGTTGTTCTTTAGATGGGGGTTCTTAACTATTCTCCAATATTGTGGAAAGAAATGTGGTAGCAGTAAACAGAAAGGGGCAACCAGTGTAACTAGACAGTTCTTTGTTGGGACAAAAATTACTCTGGAGGTGCGTGAAATCCCTGGGTCCTCTCCAGCCCCTATTTCCCCCCACCCCACAATGCCCAATTGCTGTGGTATACAATCAGGGCTACTCAAAATAAGCAAAACACACCAACAAGACATTCAAAGGGCTCAAAAATGCTAACATTAAATTTCATTCTGAGTCTAAATTAGATTGAGGGCCTCCCTGGTGGACCAACGGGATAAGCCCAGTGCTGTGGAGCTGTGGGCAGCTGCAGTGCAGTCCTCTGGGGAGATTCCCACATGGCGCAGCAGACCTCTCCTGGCTCCCCCCGCTGCCCCCACTCAGCAGTGTGTTTAGGTGTATATGCCTGTTCTGCTTCCCACTCTGTCCCTGGTGAACCTTCTCAACACCCCCCCCCCACCTTTGGCCTGCACCCCAGCTTGTATTGTATGCATAAATAAATCTTTAAAAATAAAACTAAAAAAAATTAGATTGGAAGTAAATTCAAGGGTGAAAGATTTACAATAAATGAATAAAGGATATTAGGGATGTTTGGGGGATACAATCCTCGATCTTTGTAACTCATGCCTTGGTTATATACTATGTCCTTGCAAGAAATCTTACCTGGTAGTCTGAATCGGACGGATAAATAATATTTCCTCAACCCATTATAGTAAGAACGACAGTTACTGGTTGAAACTGAGATAAGATTATTTAAATTTTACCCACAGCACAAGTCCTATTACAGTTTTCAATTAACAGAGAACAGGGAGACTCAGCAACTAACCGTTACTCACGCGTTGAACTGTTAGCAAACCTGGGCTATGGGATCCATATTGATCTTACTTCACAAATTAAAAAAAATCGGGGTCCAAGCGGAACGGGGAAGGCGGAAGGATAATAATCATTGTCACGGAGTTGGGA
Source organism: Scalopus aquaticus (assembly GCA_004024925.1). Classification (NCBI taxonomy): domain Eukaryota; kingdom Metazoa; phylum Chordata; class Mammalia; order Eulipotyphla; family Talpidae; genus Scalopus; species Scalopus aquaticus. Next base: position 7,194 of record PVIJ01008230.1, read on the forward strand.
AATGTTAAAAATGGCCCCTTATTTTTAGGTCAAAGATTTGTGTATACGACTCCATATGCATCCTCTTTCCAACAGAAATATTAGTTTCAGGAACCTGACACCCGCTCCCATCCCCCACGCGGCCCCTCGCCCCACAAAGACAACAGTACCCTCTCCTTCCAACAGGTCCCTTTTTTTACCTGCCTCTTTCCCCTCCCGGGAGTAGGAACTTTCAGCCCTGCCTCTCTGCTCGCCCAAGCTCCGCCTTATCGGTCTACCTGTGTGCCCTGCCCCTGACGTGACCGTTCGGCTTCAGCGGCCTGCAGGATTCTGGCTCCCGATTGGTCCGTCAAACCACAGCCTGCGCAGCCCGCCAATGGCAGCGACGCTGGGTCGGGGGGTGCCCACATCCAAGATGGCGTCCCCAAGCGCAGGGAGCGGGTGACCAGCGGCGGGGAAGCGGCCTGGATTGGCCCTCCGATTGCCGGGTCCTGGGGGCATCTCTCCAGGTACCCCCTGGCCCGCCTACAAGGCCTTCCCCAGGCCAGAGCAATGGCCTCCGAGAACAGCAAGCAGTTTTGGAAGAGGAGCGCCAAGCTGCCGGGGAGGTGAGCCCAGGACTCTGAGAGGAAGGGGGGACTGGACCAAACCCTTCTAGATCCCAAGCCCTAAATCCCGCGGGCCTGGGGCACCACGGATCCCGGAAGACTGGTTTCGGGAACCTGGGCTGGGGAAGCTGGGCTGCCCAGTGGCGGCAGTACTGCTGTCAGGCAGAGGAGAAGACAACGAGCTGTGGGAATGGCTGGGTGTGGGAGGAGACCCGTGCCTGGGGGCTGAGGGCTCTGGAAGGGCTGCACTCCGCCAGCAAGTGGCCGGAGACCGGGAGTTTGGGGCAGTGAAGCTGGGTGAGTAGGCAGTATCGGTCGGAGGGCCATTCCCAGAACTGTTTCTCACTTTAAATAGATGGCCCTTTTGGGGGGTCTCCATCATGCACAGGTGGTGGTTTGCACGAGGATAGCCCCCTTTCCATGCTTCCGCAGCTCCGCACTTACGAATTTCTCCTGACTTCCTAGAAGGTTCTGATGGGAAGTTGGGGCCATCTGCGAGGAGAAATTCTCAAGCTCGACATTACTTTGTCTTGAGCTGACCCTTTTACAGTAGGAGTTATTACAGGGTGACCCAAGACTCGAGGTTATTTATTTAGCATTTTCTAAGAATTTGTGCAACTCCTAGTGACTTCTTCCATCGCGTTGTAATGCTCTGTGCAAATGCACAAATTTTTTTCATTCTTTAGTTGCTTAATTGGAAAGCAGATCTTCTAAGGTACTTTTTTTTTTTTCTTTTTTGGTGTTTGTGGAAATGTTTAGCAGTTGTACATCCATCAATCTGCTGTTAATTTCCAATTTCAATTTGTTTTGGGCAGAGTCCTGAGAAGGAGTAGTGTATGATGTTTCAGTTCTGATTTTAAGATTTCTGCCAGCCACGGTTTACTTGGTGATGAAATCCATGCTTGTGCCTCATATGCCATCTTTCCTAACCCTTATGGGTCTTTTCCTTCTGGAATAACCCTTTGAACTTGAGGCGTGTGTGTGTGTGTGTGTGTGTGTGTGTGTGTGTGTGTGTGTGTGTGTGTGTGTGCGCGCGCGCGCGCGCCCCCCCGCAAGAGAAATGAGGGTCAGTGGTGGCTGTGTTGTAATCTGATTTTATTTAGAATTCTAGGCATACGGAGAATAGACTGAGGATCAGCTTTTAATAATATGGTATTAAAATAATGGGAGGGAATGCAGAGATAGCTTCAGATTAAAGTGCTGCAGAATTACAGTGTTAATATTAATGCTAAAGACTTTTAAGTTTTTAGATAAGCACCACTTCCTGCCAACTGATTCCTTTTCCTTCCTGTCCCTATGAACTCTCCAGTCTCACTAACTGCTTTTCTGTGGGGTTTTCCATAGTGAGATCATTAAATTTTGACATCCTAAGGTTGCAATCAGAGTCATGGAAACATTGTTAAATCAGGAAGCTGCAGGAGATGGGGAGATGGCATTGTCCTTTGTGCCTACTGACTGATAGCTAGTAACTACCTTTTGTTTTCTATATTTCCTCTTTGGAACTATAGGAACAGTCACCTTTTTTCAAAGTACTACCTTTGGGAGATAGGAAGAGGATGAATCTTTTCAGTTTCTTCAAGTTTCTAGGTATTTCATTTTGATGACTGTAGAGTGATAAAACATTTGAGTTCAGAAAGGCAGGTTATTATTTAGACTTTCTTTCCTGTGTGATAAAGGATAAATTATTTACTTGGTCTTTCCAGGTCTCATTTTGCTTACCTGTAAAATGATGTTAAAAAAAATACTTTGCTTAGGGTTGCTGTAGGACTAAGTTAACTATCATACTTATAAAGAACTTAGGATAGTGTTTATAACACTATAAATATTAGTTATTAGTATTACTGTTATTATTAGAGCAAGTAAACATTTAAAAGAATGTTTTTCATATCCTTAGCCCAGTATTAGATACTTATTTTCATGGCTTATATTAAGGTGGTAAAATGGTACCACAATTTGTAATTGTTTCTAGTACCTCCCTTGTTGAAGAGAAATATTGTTCATCCCTGTGCTTTGAGCAGGGAAACCCCAGGAGACCCAAGTTATGGGGGAAAAATGAAAGTTCTTTTAAATATAAAGTCCTTTGATTTAAGGAAAATGTTAGGACACCTTCTCAAGAACAGAGTTTATTGCATTTGTATTTTTTCAGCGTTAGGGAAGAAAAACTTTCTCCTGGACAGGGAAATGACACAGATGACTGTGTCTAGGCCCATGATAACATAGAAGTGAAACTAGTTTATTGTGTTTTACAAATTGAAAGGTAAAAATTCAAAGCGATGGCAGGTTACTTTCAGTTTCTTTGATCATAATCCAGCGAGCTTAGTGACAACAGCTAAGCGGCATTTTATTTAGTTCAATAGTCTAAGTTCTAAATAAGTTAAACATTTTTTTTAATAATAGCTTTACTGAGATATAATTCATACATCATAAAAATTTACCCTATTAAAGCATACATTGTAGTGGTATTAAGTGCAATATTTATCGTATAGGTTTTATGCAATTTCGTCACTATTTTCAGAACATTTTCATCACCCCAAAAAGAAATCATGTATCCACTAGTGCTCACTCCCCCAGTCCTCCAAAAATGCAGCTATGGATTTACCTATTCTGGACAATAAATATAATTGGAATAATGTGATGTGAGGCTTTTTGTGACTGACTTTTATTAAGCATAATGTTTTCAAGGTTCATCCATGTTGTAGCATGTATTGTCACTTTGTTCCTTTTCGTGGCTAAATAATATTTCTTTGTGTGGATATGCCTCATTTCTATCTGCTCATCTGTTGATGGACTTTTATTGTTTCACTTTTTGGCTATTGGGACCAATGCTGCTTATGAACATGTATGTATGGGTTTTTATATGGTTATTTTTCCATTCTTTTGACTATATGTAGGAGTGGAATTGCTGGGTCATATGGTAACCTGATAGAATTAAACATCTTTTTAACTTCCCTCAGTTATTCATAAGAACCCTGTGTACTTGATAATAAATCACTGGCCCTTATGTGAGTGCCTAGGAAGATAGGTAGCAGTATGTACCCTTGTGGTTAAAAATGCAGGCTTTGAGAAACTTACAACTTGTAGATAAATAAGTTTTGGAAATCTAATGCACAGCATAGTGATTATATAGTCAACAACACTATATTATAAACTTCAAAGTTGCTGAGAGACTAGATCTTAATTGTTCTCACCACAAAAAAGAAATGATAATTATATGACTTGATAAAGTCTTCAGCTAATGCTATGGTGGTTTTTATATTGCAATATGTAAGTGTATCAAGCCAACACATTTATACCTTAAAAGTTATAAAATGTTATATATCAGTGACACCTTCCAAACAAACAAAAAACACAGTCTTAATTAAACCTCTGTGCCTCAGTCTCATCTGTAAAATGGGGACAGTGTAACTACCCCATAGGGCTGTTATGAGAATTGAATGAGGTAATGAACAGAAATCACATAGGAGGCACTCAATAGCTATCATTAAAGTGATAATTATGATTACAATAGATTCTGTTTTTATTTCTCCTCCTTGCTCTAATTTCTGAAACTGAAATTGAAAGCTTTGATTAGTGATGTGTCTGGAGCCCCCATTGAATCCTGGACACAAAAATATACTATTGTTCACTAGGCAGAGGATTTATGGAGGCACAGAGAAGCCTGATGCAGGGTAGCTGTGGTAATCAAGTGTTGATTGGTGATGAGGAATATGATTCTGAGCAGTGTTTCTCAAACTTCTGTTAATCACCTGGAAGTCCTGTTAAAAGAGATTGCCAGGCTCCACTTCCAGAATTCCTGATTCAGCAGGTCTGAAGTAGGACCTGAGAAGTTGAGCTTCTAACAAGTTCCCAGGTAAGATTGCTGCTGTCAATCAGGGGACTGCTTTCGAAAAACACTGAGAAAAGAGCCCTGTATTGAATTGAAAGAACCCTGAGTTCTGGTGCTGAGGACTTTTCCATATGGATCCTGAACAATTAATGCATCTCCGCTTGACTGTCTTAATATGCATCTCATACTTAACATGCCCAAATAGAACTCATGATTTCCACATCTGTCCGCTCCCAAAAAGCTCTTGTTTCCATCTCACTCTGTGGTCCCACCATCCACCGAGTTTCTTAGATCAGAAACCCTAAGGTCTTTCATTTTTCTCTTTCCTTTCCTGCCACATCCAAATCATCAGCAAATCTTGTTGTATCGTTAAAATATATCCTGAATCCATCTTACTATTTCTACTCCTACTGCCATAGATCAAACAGAGTCCTTTTTGCCTCCACTACTGCTGTAGCCTCCTGACTGGTCTTCCTGCTTCTCTTCCTGTCCTTCTACAGACCTCTCTCATTTGTAATTGGAGTAAGATCCAAGTTCCAGCATCTTCCAGGTCCTTCATGATTGGAAAGATAGGTCAAGTTAAGGACTTAGATCTTTATCCCAACAGCAGTAAAATGCTGGTAGAAGGTTGGTGGGGCTGTGACAGGGTCATATTTGCATTTGTTAAAATATAGCTGTCCTGAGGAAAAGGGCTTGGACCAGTGTTTTCAGTGGTTAGGGGCAGGGACACCCAAATGGTGTTTTGGGTGGGTTAATTCTGTACTAGACTGGGATATTTAACATCCCTGGCCCTTGCCCTCTAAATGGTAGGAAGACCCACCAGCTATTGGGACAAACACCCTTCCAACAACCACACACTTCCAAACACTCTACCCCCCTTCAGTATCCCCAACATCCCACTTTCTTCCAGAGATCAGAATGAGAATAGTTGGGAAGTTACTGACATCAGTAGAGAGAAATGATGACGGCTGGCACTAGGGCAATGGCAATTTTAAGTGGAGGTCAAGTTTCAGAATATCTCCAGGACCTGGCAGATCATTGGATTTGAGGAATGAGGGAGGAACAGAGCCAGGCAGTGTCACAGTTTCTGGCTGAGAGGGGTCAGGTAAGATTGGATGTCGTATATTCGGAGAAAAGCCAAGTTTTACAGGGATGTACTTAAACACCCTATGGCCCATTTCCTTATCTATGAAATGAGAGGTTTGGATTAAGTGAACGCTAAGGTTTTTGCCAATTCTGAGGTTTAGTTTAAACCTACCAACTCCTTGGGCCTCCCTGGTGGCGCAGCGGTTACGCGCTGCGCAGTGGAGCTGTCGGCAGCGCGCAATGCAAGTTCGACGCCCAGCCGGGGCGAATCCCACATGGTGGGGCAGACCTCTCCTGCCTTGCCCACTGCTCCCCTCAGCAGCGTGTTTCTGATCTGCCTGTTCTGCTCCCCACTCTGTCTCTGGTGAACCTTCTCACCGCCCCACGCCTCTGGCCTGTACCCCAGCTTGTATGTATAAATAAAATCTTTTAAAAAATAAATAAATAAACCTACCAACTCCAACTTCTGTCAATGGCTGTTTCTCTTTTGGCCTGTCACTCGTACCAGGCAGGACTGATAGGTCAGAGTGGACAGAGTGGGGGCTGTTGGAGGTGGGCTTTCTTATTTTGTGCTTTTGAAAGTACTTTTTCTTTAAAAACTTGCTGGCCCTGCTGAACATTTCTTTCCTGTTTTCCCACAAGCATATGTTACTTTTGTAAACAGAAATGTAAAAGTAGAACTGGGTGAAAACACATCGTTGAGTGAGATAAGTAAGATACAAATTATAGAATGTTAGAATGCAGCTCTTAACACCACAGAGGGTAAGGAAACTGAGGCCAGAGAGAGGATGTTACTTTCCCAAAATCACACAGCAGGGTACCAGATTGCTTGCTTGCTTGCATTTTTTTTAAAGAACAGCAGATTTCTTGACTCCTGACTCTTGTTCTTTCCACTACTGCTTGCCCTCTCAGTCTCTGCTAAGATCAAGACTCCCTCTGTCAAAGCTCCTCCTCCACTCTGGGGTGTGGACACTTCCAGTGAAAAGATAGCTAAATAATATGATGGATGGAGTAGAAGACACAAATATGAGCCAAGCCTGGCTCATTTTCCACATTCTTTTTTTTTTTTTTTTTTTTTTTTTTTTTTTTAAAGATTTATTTATTTATGCATACAAGCTGGGGTACAGGCCAGAGGCGTGGGGCGGCGAGACGGCTCACCAGAGACAGAGCGGGTAGCAGAACAGGCAGATCAGAAATACACTGCTGAGGGGAGCAGCGGGCGAGGCAGGAGAGGTCTGCCGCACCATGTGGGATTCCCCCCAGCCGGGCGTCGAACTCTCAGCGCGCTGCCGACAGCTCCACAGCGCAGCGCTCAACCGCTGCGCCACCAGGGAGGCCCTCATTTTCCACATTCTTATTTCCAGTCCTTCTGGCTTATCCCATTTTAAGCAAATGTGTTTATTGTTAGAGTCAAGGAACTCTTTTCAGCATTAAATGAATGAAGCTGAGAAAAGTGTCTAATCATTTGAACTACTTAGGAGTGCGTACATTTTCCACTAAAACCTTCTATCATTTGGTCATTTTTCATCCATTAATGAATCTCATAGACTCAGTGTAATGGTCCCAGCTTGTCTGGGTAGGTACATTATAACCTACTCTTAGCTCGGAAATGTTTTGTTACTAAAGTAAATGAGTAGAAGATACTAAATTATCACTGAAACAGTGTCAGTCTCCGGTTTTGGAAGACTTCCATCCACTGAGTGTCTGAACCTGAATCAGTTGCCAACACATTTGGCTTTAAATTGGGTAGCTCTATTCCCGTATTTGTTTAGCAGCATTGTCAGTGCCAAGCCAACACCTGTTGATGTTTCCTACTAAGGTTTTTTCACTGTTCCAACTACGTAAGCCGGCTATGCCAATACATCCTGTGGTGTTGGTTTTATAAAAGAGAATGACGGAAGGTGACTGGGATGTTTGCTCCATCTTGGCTCAGGGTAGCTCATCCTGAGGCGCTCTTTGCTCTGGGTGTGCGGGGTGCTTTCTCTGATTCAACGTGTTTGTCTCATCTTATAAATCTAGGGAGATTAGAGGCAGCTTAAACAGAGGCCTGGGCTTTACAGAGTGCGATGGTCACTAAGTGTTTTAAGTGCCTACTGGTGGGTGTCTGGGTCTGCCAGGTGGTGAGGGGACTACAGAAAAAGACTGGCTCCACTGCTGCTCTCTAGGAGCTGAAAAATCTCCTTGGCACTGTGGTTTCCTGGTGAGGATGCTGTGTATTGTTGACCTACCAGTTTTTCCACTCAGCATATGCTACTTTTGTAATCAGAAAAACTAAAAAGTAGAGCTGGGTGAAAACACATTGTTGAGTGAGATAAATAAGATGTAGGGCCGTGGTGGGCAGTCTTTTATGTGAAAGTATAAAACATAAATGTATGTTGTTAGTGGAGAGGTGAATATATGTAAAAGTGTTAAAAAGGAGCATTTCATACCTACCTCAGGATAGTGAATCTCTCTTTGGGAGAAAGGGGATGAGACGGGGGCCTTCAGTAGCACTTTATTTTCTTAAAAAAAGAAATGTGGCAGTTGTTAGCATTTGCTAAATCAGAATCATAGATTCATGGATGTTTGCTACATTAGTCTCTGTATTTGTGTTTGTGTTTGGAAATGTCAATTAAATGGTTTTTACATTGTGGTAGAGCAAATGTTTTTTAAATTGTGTTGGAGAGATCAGCCAGCCAGCTGTGAAATTAAGTAATACTTAAAGTAGCATTCATGATTTAGAGTCAAAATAAGTCATATATAGAGTGTGCTGCCATTTATGTAGTTTTAAAACACGCAGACTAACGCTACATATTGTTTAAGAACACATACATAGAAAATAAAAACAGCAACAGAATGAGGGTGAGAAATGCCAGATTCAATTAAATGGCTTTCTAGAAAGGGAGGGAGGGGCGTGCCAGGGTTTCACTTCCACAATGTCTTATTTCTTATGTAAGTGTTGGGTGTGTCTTATATTATGAGCTAAATCTATTTTAAAATAGCTATGTAAAATGTTTCATTTTAAAGAGCTTTATAAGTCCTGATTTATGTATTTTAGGAAATCAGAAAACATGGGTTAGTGAATGGGGGGATAAGGGTCAGAGAAAGTGTGATGTTTCAGGGTGGGTATGATTTTGAGACGGGAGTAGGGAGACAAGCTGGATTTAGTAGTGAAGGCCTGTGTGGAGTGTGGAAACCACCTTGCTCTGGGGTGGAGTTTGGGCTTGGGAGCAGTAGGGATGGCACAGGCTGTCAAGCGAATCATAAATGCCAGGAAATCGAGCACCTTGACCACCAGACTCTTTCAACTACCTTCATTTAGCCTCTGTGATCATCCTGGTTTCTCTTCCTTTTCTAACTTTCTGCCTGTCCCTTTGAGATTCAATAAACCAATGAATTATATAAAGTATTTCAGGTACACATACATCATAGCTTAGTTCAGGAAGATGTTAACAAATACAGTTCGGGCTCTCATACCTTCGCTGATGAAGTCTCATTTTTCTTGGTCTTTCTGGCAGTGCCAGCACACTGGACTGATATCTTTGACAAGTAGTTGATTATAAGACCTCTTTCCTGGCTTGTAATTGATGGTCTTTGTACCTTAAACAATGGGAATTGCTTTTTTTTTTTTCCTCCCTGCATGAATTACAGCCAAGTGGTAATACTCTTTAAAGAAGATATTTTAAAGATTTCTTCCCTTTTTATCTAACCAAACTGGCCCGTTGAGATCTTCCTGCAGAGTTTATCCTCTGATCTTTATATTTTACTACTAAGAGACTTGTGGAGAGTTCAAGTGTACTCACCTTAGAGTATGTGCAAATGTTAAAACAATTTGTGTGTTTGCGTTTTAATTTTCCTTTTTTCTCGGCCCTCTCTCTCTAAGCCAAACTTTCTCTTTAATCTTTGATCCCTTTTATTTTCTCTCCTTTTCCTCTGCCTAGGTAACTCAGCAAACACATTAAGTAGTAGCATTTGTATTTCTGCTGTAGTATATGTAATGGTTTGTTTATAAATTGCTTAATAACCTTATAGAAGGTAGTAGAGTTTCTTACAGCTAAAAAGGCAGGAGCTGAATCCATGACTAAAATTTGTGCACAAGAAGATTTTCTCTGAAATCTTACGTAGAAATCAGTGTGAAAATGTTTGAATTAGTTCCTGTTTATTTAAAAACAACTTTGGGATCTAATCTTTATGTCAGATTAGGTACTAGGTACTTCTGTTTTCTAAATTTGGCTAAGAATTAAATTATAAAGATGGGAGGGAGAGAAAAAACAAACAAAAAACCCAAAAGAGTATGTGCCAAGTAGCATTCTAATATTTGCATATCTACCTTACTCGCTGCTAGTATTACCAGCAGCCAGGATTTGTGCTAAAAGTCTCTTGACACATTTAAACCTCCCAGCCTTCTTAAGATTGCTTAATTTACTTCTTTAAAAGGTGATACATGTACACAATACAAATTCAGAAAGGTACGAAAAGGTTTGCAATATCTTTGCCACTGGGTTTTCGGTCCTTTTCCAAGCACTGCTACTGGTGTCTTGTGTATTTCAGGGATGCTCTATAAATAGCTACTCTCAATTGTATGAAAATATGTGAATGTTTTAAGATTTTTTTATAACAAATGATGACATTTTATATGCAAGTCTGTGTCGTTCTTCAATAAATGTCTGATTTTGCTTCCTGTCAGTGTATATAGAACTACCTCATTCTTTTCATGCAAATGTGTTGCGATTTAAGCAGTCTACTGTTGATGATAATCCTTTATCTTTTAATCGTAAGTTCAGCCCATTGGTGCTCTATGGAAAACAGATACATTTGGTCTTAGTTCTATTTTTAATATTTTCTTTAAGAAAACTTTCACTCTTGGGCTGTATTTGCTTTGGGAAGAGGATGTCCATGTATATATTCTGTGCATTGGAAAGTTTATCTTTTATATTTTAGGGATTACATTTTAAAGTGTAATTATACCGTATTTCTTCAACCAGTATCAATTGACTCTCTGCCATGACTGGTGATGAAAATATGTTTCCATCCCTGTCTCACCTTCTTTTAATTGATTTTATTATATCTCTATATCTTAGATTTAAAATATGCTTTTATACTCAAGCTATCAGCTTTAGCTATCTTTTTTTTTTTTAAGATTTATTTATTTTGTGCATACAAGCTGGGGTGCAGGCCAGAGGTGCAGGGCGGTGAGAGGGTTCACCAAAGACAGAGTGGGGAGCAGAACAGGGAGATCGACCAAAACACACTGCTGAGGGGAGCAGCGGGCGAGACAGGAGAGGTCTGCTGCGCCATGTGGGAATCTTCCTAGCCAGGCATCAAACTTGCGCCGCTGCAGCCACCGACAACTCCACAGTGCTCCTCTCAACCCATTTGTGCCACCAGGGAGGCCCAGCTTTAGCTATCTTTTGAAGCCTGTCAATGGAAGATGAGGAAATCAGTGTATTTATTTGTCCATTTTCCTCTGTTCCATTGTAATGTTTTGTGAATTTTTACTTTCTGTGCAACCATAAAGCCTCAAATATAAAATTTAGTCTTAAGGTTAATCAATTAAATGTTTTCCACCAATCCTGGTTTCTCCATTTATCTCATTGTTCCATCAAGTTTTTCCTTTAGTAGTTTTTTCAGAAAGAGTTGATTAAACTATTTTCTCTTAGCTTTTACATGTTGAAATGTATCTTTCTGTCACCTTTGTACTAGAAACAGCAGTTTGACTTGATATATTATTATCTGGTCACTCTTTTTATTGTGAAATATTGTGCAAACAGAAACATACATGAAACATTCTTGTGGTATGATGACTTGATGAATAATCACCCCAGAAGTGAGTTCCCTATAAGTTCGCTTGTGTCTATTCTCTATCACACTCCCTTCCCCCTAAAGTGAATCATATCCATATAAGTAATATATTTTTATATAAGTACATATAAATAAAATCATAAAGTATTTATTCCTTTACTCTTTTATCCTTTCTTTGTTTTGTTCAACATTTATAAGATTCACATTTTTTAAAAAGATTTATTTATTTATGCATACAAGAACTGGGATGTAGACCAGAGGTGTGGAGTGGTGAGAGGATTCACCCGAGACATAGAGTGGGGAACAGAACAGGTAGATCTACTGAAATACACTGCTGAGGGGAGCAGGGGGTGAGGCAGGAGACATCTGCAGTGCCATGTGGGTCAGCTCCCTGGCCGGGGATTGAACTCGTGCTGCAGTGGCTGCGGATAGCTTCATAGTGCTGCGCTTAACCCGTTGAGCCATCAGGGCAGCCCAAGATTCACATTTTTACTTGTGTAGTCCTACTTCATATATTTATGTTGTTATATAGTAAATATTATATTATATGAACATACTTCAGTTTCTCTATTCCCTGTTGATGGACACATGGGCTGTTTCTACTTTGGGATTGAAGGGAGCCATGATGCTGTTGACACATATGTAAATATTTCTCTCAAGATATATATTTGGGATTAGAAATACTGAGTCTGGGGCCTCCTTGGTAGCACAGTGGGTTAAGTCACAGCACTATCCAGAGCCACTGCAGAAAGAGTTCGATCCCCGGCTGGGAAGCTTCCCACATGGCGCAGCAGACCTCTCCTGCCTTTCCTGCCGCTCCCCTCAGCAGTGTGTTTCAGTCGATCTGCCTGTTCTGCTCCCGCTCTGTCTCTGGAGAATCCTCTCACCACCCTCCATACCTCTGGCCTGCACCTTAGCTTGTATGCATGAATAAATAAATCTTTAAAATAAATAAATAAAATAAAAATAAAAATACTGAGTCTTAGGGTATACATATTTCATTTTCCTAGATATGGCCAAACTGTTTTTTTGAAATTGCTTTATCACTCTATACCCCCCACCAGCAGTGTCCAAGAGTTCCCTAGGTCACTCTTCCTTGATATGTAGTGTTGCTTCATTGTCTGTTAGCTCAGGTATTCCTTTGGGGCAGGGGACATTCCCATTTTGAAGATGAGAAAACAGGTCAAAGTGGTCAAGTAATTTAGGGCACGGTTACAGGGGTATGGGATTCCAGAAGTGTCATTTGATCTCTGCTCCCTCTGACTCTAAAGCTTGTTATCTTTCTACACTGTCCTCCCGACAGTCAGGTATGTAAGGCACTGAAACTTCACCAGGGAAGATGAACGTTCTCAAAGACTTTTTTGAAAACATAGGTTGCTGTCCTTCAGGTTGGATAATAGTTGTTCTTGGAGATAGCCTGTTTCTCAGAGTCTCTTCCAATTTTATGATACAGATAGTGCTCACCCATCATATTTAGTTTCCTGACAACTTGCTTCATTTTTCTCTTGTTTTTAGCATCCAACCTGTGTATGGAGCACAGCACCCTCCTCTGGATCCTCGGCTCACCAAAAAGTGAGTGAAGTTATTTTTCCTTTCATGCATGTGCTTCTTCCATCACCCTAAATCCTGTCTTTGTTGAAATGACAGTTTCCATTTTGACCTTTTCTAGCTTGTTCTCTGCTCTATTTTAGGTCAGAAATGAACAGACTTATTCCATTACCAAATGGAAGTTCACCACTTCCTACATTGGGAGCTGTGTATACATAGGGTTTGGTGTTGGAGTCTATGTTCTGGACGGAAGATCTCTATTGACTAAATATTGTCCTGAAATTGGATTACTGATGACTTTCTAATAGGAGATCTAGTTTCTGGATTCATTATACCTGGATGTATATAGGTCTGCCACCTTCTCCTCCGTTATACTCTGAGAACTTTGGCAAATAAATTGTAACTATAGGCCTGGTATTCTTCAGGTCTTCCTTCTCTTTGACACACTCAGAGTCATACAGTAGAGTCAAGAGCTCCCTGCAGACTGTTTCTCTAGTAAAAGTCTAGTAAATTATTTTCAAACACAGCAGAAACCCTAGCTCAATCCGAGAAGTGTGTGCGTATATTCATACCCCCAATTATTACTCTCTCACCTTTCTCTCCTGGGACATCAGCCACTATGAATTTAAATGAGGAGGTGGCTGCTTTCTCATGTTTTCTAAGAACTTTGTCCTCTCTCTCTTGGACATGCTTAACTGATGATTTATTTCAAGGAAAGTTATAGTTTGTAGTGAAAACTGAATGACTTGAGAAGTACAGGAGACCTCGGTTACACATTTTCCTGTGTAATACCCGCCCTTTCTTCCTTTGCAGTCAATGGGGAAGTAAAGATAATGGGCATTAACGTATTTTGAATACCTGGAAACATGTTCTCTCGATATGTATTATCAGTATTTTAATGTTTTTAAAATAACAACTGAATGTGTGGAAAACCTTCTGTAATTCTGCCAAGTTGTTCTTTTTCTGATTTGACCATTATATAGAAATTGTGGTCTTCTGAATTACTGTGGACCACTATCTGCTGTAAGATGCATGACTTTTATACCAGAAACCACTGGAGTGTTAGCTCTGTGAGGGCAGGACCTTTGCTTTAGTTGCCGCTATACCCTTAGTACTTAGCAAGGTATGTAGCACATAGTCGCACTGAGGAAACATGTATGGAATAGAGGTATGGAAGTATTATAATTTCTTAGACGATGGGCTTTTCTTTCTTATTTTTTAGTTTAGACTTGTATTAGCACTCCTGAAGGGGAGAGCAGAGCTTTGTTTTGTTTTTCTTTTTCTTTTTTTTTTTTTTTAAAGATTTATTTATTGATGCATACAAGCTGGGGTACAGGCCAGAGGCATGGGGTGGCGAGAGGGTTCACCAGAGACAGAGTGGGGAGCAGAACAGGCAGATGGATGGAAATACACTGCTGAGGGGAGCAGCAGGCGAGGCAGGAGAGGTCTGCCGCGCCATGTGGGAATCTCCCTGGCCGGGCGTCAAACTTGTGTCGCGTTGCCACTGCTGACAGCTCCACAGCGCAGTGCTTAACTGCTGCGCCACCAGGGAGGCCCCTGTTTTGTTTTTCTAATGTTTGTGTGATGTTTCCGTTAAATAGAATGAATTCTGTTTCCTAGCTTTACCAACAAAAACTATCTGGTCTTTGGGCAGTGTGGCAGGCACTGTTATCTACCCAGCAGTCATCCCTGCCCCGCTTCTTCCTTGCTCAAGGAACAAAATTTTACTTAGCTGTTCAACAGGGGACAATGTACCTTTAGAGCAGGTATCAGGATTAGTTTAAGCCTTTTATTAGAATTCTTTAGTAATCCCAGTGACTGGTCTTTGGAGCATCTTCTCATTCATTCTGGCTAATGAGATGTGAAAGAGTCTCCTGACAGAGGGTTCTTGGAAAGATTTTCTTTTTTTATCAGAGAGAAATCACTTTGGAGAAATCCTCTTTTGCCTCCACTTTCATATTTCCTTCATTTGAATGTGGTGGTGTGAAAATGAAATGCTGAAAGCTATAGCAGCTAATTTGTAGCCTGAGGGAAAATTCAAGAGAAAGGCAGAAACACCAGCCCAATACCTCGACACTGTGGTCTTCTAGCTTAAGCATCACAGCTGAGTGATGCTTGTGGCCAGTCCCACTCACAGCCAGGATTTGTTGATTGGCAGTAGATCCATTCCAGCATATCTTATAATGGCCTTGATATGCATATGGCTAACATATAAATCTGCCCATCCACCCACCCATAGGGCAATGGGGTATGCCACCTCATTTTATGTTTGGGTCAGAATCACCATAGTTTGTCTGCTCCTGTTAGTAAGTTTCTCCTGATTCTATTTTTAGGGTAGGTCTTAAAGAATATCACCATCTCCCAATGGCCCGGACCTACTTCATATTCATATACTCTGTTTCCTCCCTTAGTAAAACCACAAACATTTTCACTGATTATTTAGCAGAGTGCAGTCATACTTTGAATAGAAGTAATCACTTAGTTAGTGCTGCAGTTTGGGAGGAATGTAAGTGTCATTAATAAATTGCTTCCCTTCTTCATGCACACGGTGGTATTAATACCCTACAACATGAAGAGCATCTAGGTCTACATTGGACCATTTTACAATTCCAGATTGTTACTATAAAACATTTATGGCCCTCATTTTAGTACCTTTGTTTGGACATTTTTATTACTTTCTACGCTACATGATTATCTTTCCACTTCAGACCACCATTAATTACTGTGTGGTTAATCCTCATCACAGCAGAAGCCTTTACATTGGGTCTTCAATCATCTAAACTGCCTGAGCACTATAAGTCGCTCCCTGTCCATGTATATTGACTTCAGTTTGCCAAATTATTATCATTAGTGATAATATTGCCTGTAATAATTTTTATAGCACAGATAAAATTGACCTTACTGCAGAGCGGCTCCATTGGCCACTTGGTAATAAGACAAGCTTCTAAATTTATTGTTTTCTGAATTGACACTAAAGTGTGATAGATTGTAGTTCAGAGTTACAAAAGTGCACAAGAAGCCTCACTAGTTGTTGAGGTGACTGGATTTAATGTTACTAAATGCTATTTTAATGTTATTGGATATTATTTTAGTGTTACTAAATCCCTCCCACATGCTTCACATCTCTTCCTCTGGTGTCAGCTTTATTTTTCTAAATTGATTTGTGTCATATTACTACTAAGCGAGCAGCTGTCTTAGTTAAACAACAGTGTAGTATTCATAAAATTACTGAATGTTTGATCCTTTGCTCCCTAGTTACCAGTATACCCTGTAACCCTTCTTTTCCTAAATAACCTGAGGTGTTTGTGTTGCCATTTAACAGGCTACCATTCACCATACCTTTCTCTTAAATATGCCATTTACTATGTTTTTGAGTTTTAGTATCAGCTACACTTCTTGAATCCCTTTTCTTCCCCACTCATTATATCTCCACCATCTTGAGCAAATTACTTAACCTCTCTGAGCCTGAGTTTTCTCATTCATGAGACTCACCTCACAGAGTTGTGAGGAGTAAATGAAGTAACTGTGAAAGTGCTTTTTTTAAACTATAATTTGGCATACAATTATAAGACGGTGTGGTGAACGTGTCTATCAGAGGCCAGTTTGATTGCAACTTTGATATAGTTCTGGTACCATGTTAAAATGAGGCTGCCTATTAACCAAAGGCACCCTCAGCTAGAATTAGTTGGAGTGATTTTTTACTGTGACTTTTAGGTGAATAGGGAAGAGAGGCAATTTCTCGTAGGCCATATCCCCACACGTGGCTTCTTCCTGAGCTGACTATCAGCATAGGTCGCCCATTCCATGTGGATGTAGATGGGAAATTATTCTTTCAAGGTGAGAGAGTTGGGGATATCAGCTGTGTTCAGCTTGCTTGGCAGCTCCCCTTCCCAGGCTGCAGATCCTACTAGGCCTAAACCTGCTTCTTTTTAACCAGTTTTTCTAGGTTGAGTAGTTAGAGAGTGCATGCAGGCTCTCTGGGCAGACCTAGATTTGAGCCCAGCACTTGCTGCCTACTCATGACTTCAGTAAACCTCAGTTTCCTCATCTGTACATGGGAATAATAATAATAATAATAATAATAACAACAACAACAACAACACCTCATAGAATTGTGAATGAATGTTAATAAGAAAACAGGAGGCATATATAAAAAGCACAGAGCCTGCCACCTAGTAAGTAGCCACTAAACATCACCTACCATATGTTTGTTTGTTTTTTTTCATAGGTCTCCTCTGGAGAGTGCAAAATTAATAAACGTGGAAAAGCTTCAGAATCCTAAGTCTTCCCATCACTGTCCCTGGTCTAGATTTCCTGCTTTCTGTCAGTGGTAACCCAGGAACCTTTTCAATCTCACCCTCCTCTTTCAATTTTTTTCTTTAATCCAAAATGTGTTCTTGGAGTGGTTTCCTATTCATCTTGTTCAGGGTGCTTTTGGTGCCGCTTCGGTCTGAAAGAGCATCCTTCTGTAGGTCTTGCTTTTCCTCCTGTAGGCTCGCAGAGGACAGTGGAGCAGCCAATACGCGACACCACCATTCATGCCTGGCTAAAGATGGTGGTGATTTTATAGCTTCCTGGGCACTTCACATCCACAAAGTAGGAATTGGGGGTCTGCATCACCCACTTCTTGTGTTTCATCTTCTGGAGAGGGGAGGAGGAGATCCCTTGTGAGAGGCATGTTCTCATTGGGAGGTCATTACTGTGGAAAGCTTCTCGTTCTTCTTTTTGTAAAGATTTATTTATTTATGCATACAAGAACTGAAGTGTAGGCCAGAGATGCAGGGGGTGAGAGGATTCACCAGAGACAGAGTGGGGAGCAGAACAAGCGGATCTACTGAAACACACTGCTGAGGGGATCAGCGGGTAAGTCAGGAGAGGTCTGCTCTGCCATGTGGGTTAGCGCCTGGCCAGGATGAAACTCAGGCTGCAGGGGTGATAGTGCTAAGATTTATCCCCTAGGCCACCAGGGAGGCTCTTCTCATTCATTCTTGGGAGTGATTCTATCCAGTCTTCTGAACTCAGACTCCCACCCCTCCAGGTGATACCAACCACTTCCTCCTTGAAAGCCTCTTTCCTCAGACAGAGCTGACTTTTCTTAGTTGGTTGGTTGACTTTTAGGCTTTGTGGGGCAGAAATCCCTAAAACATCAAGAGGGTATTAAGGAAATATCAACCAGAAGAAATCAGTTGCTAACCTTGGGATCCAAAGTGTTTGATTTCGCTCTGTTGGATCCATCCCGTGCAATCTGAGTGAACACACAAGCCTCCAGGAAGGAAAGCAGCAACGACCAACCACGTACTCCTGGGCAGTGTTTTCTAGATGACAGATCTTGTTTAAACGTCTGCCTATTTGTGCTTCACAGTGGACCCTCTGAGGTGTGTACTGCTTTGGGTTCATCCCGGGTCCCTTCGGACAGAGGAGAAGTGACGATGATGGAGTCCAGGACACACAGCCTCAGCAGGGCTGCAGAAGAGCAATTTGCCTTTGGGGTCGTAGTTGGGTTTTGGACATGCAGATATTTACATTACATGGCCTCAGTTTTGTTGTCTTCGATTTGGGCTCTTGTTCATTTCCAATTTTCCATTCAAATGGTTTATAAGTCCTCTTACTTTGGAAATTGATGAAAGTCAACAAAACAGCCCTTTTTTTATTGATTAATAAAAATAATATGCTCATTGTCGAAAATGTGATTGATTCAGATAATTGTAAAAATGAAATTAAGTATCACCTATATTCTATGGGCGAGAAATAAGCACTGTTAATGTTTTGATGTATTTTCTTCTTGGTCTTTTCTAGCATGTACTTTTTTTAAATACAGAGCTCATGAAAAATATGTAATCTTGGTTCTAATTTTCACTTTATTGAGATCATTTTCTAGTGTTATTAAGTGTAACCTTCAAGAAGGGTTTTTGTTTTTTTTTTTTTTACACACAAGCTGGGGCACAGGCCAGAGGCATGGGGCGGCGAGAGGGTTCACCAGAGACAGAGTGGGGAGCAGAACAGGCAGATCAGAAATACACTGCTGAGGGGAGCAGCGGGCAAGTCAGGAGAGGTCTGCCGCACCATGTGGGATTCTCCCTGGCTGGGCATCGAACTCGCATGGAGCGCTGCTGACAGCTCCATAGCGCAGCGCCCAACCGCTGCGCCACCGGGGAGACCCTCAAGAAGGGGTTTTTTTTTAAAAAAAAAAAAAAAGAAGGGGTTTTTAATGTCAGTGTGGCATTCCATCTGGGGGTTGAACCATATTTTACCCATATTTCATCCTTTACAGTTTCTAGATATTTATGTTGTTTGCAGTTTTTAACCAAAAATAAAAGCAGTTATAAACTGTTTTAGGTCATCTTTGTTTTGACTCTCTGATTACTTTCTTTTTTATAACTTTTTTTTTTAAAGATTTATTTATTTTTACAAAGAGGTTGGGGTATAGGCCAGAGGCATGGGGTGGCGAGAGGGTTCACCAGAGACGGAGTTGGGAGCAGAACAGGCAGATTGAAGGAAATACACTGCTGAGGGGAACAGCAGGCAAGGCAGGAGAGGTCTGCTGCGCTATGTGGGGATCTCCCTGGCCAGGTGTTGAACTTGCGTCGCTGCTGCCAACAGCTCCACAGCGCAGCACTTAACTACGGCGCCACCAGGGAGTCCCTCTCTGATTATTTTCTTATGGTTAGAGATCATGAACTATTTTGAGGTTCATGGTGAGTATGTTGCTAGGTTGTTTTCCAGAGGTCTGTTCACCACCAGGGTGTTTCTCTACCCCCTGGCCATCACTGAAGAGAATAGGTCTTTTTTTATTTTTATTTTTATTTTTTTATGATAGTCAAGAATGACTCTTTCTTAAGTGAGTTATAATACTGGTTTACAAAACTCTACATGATTTAGAGGAAGAGGTTCACACCTCCTCTGATGTATGTCACCTCACCACTCTACCACCAAAGCACCCACAGTCCTTCACCCTAGGCCTTTGCAGCCACCCCCCCCCCCCCCACCCCCCGCCCTTTGTTCCCTCACTCACCCTCCCTCCACCTCTAGCAGTCTCAGTTCTGCAATCATACCTCTTAGGGTTTATTTTGTTTTATCACTTCTATTTTCTTTTAAAATTCTGTGTATGAGTTTTGGGCATTTGTCTTTTTCCTTCTGACTTGAGAATAAGCCTTTTAAATCTTTGCTAATTTAGTGGGTGAAAGTGGTATCTTGCTTTCAGCACATTGAACTGTTACACCATTGTAGTCTTGTGTTCTCTTTTGTGTCATATATTTTCCTTTACTCTGCATGAGACTAGTGTTTGAACATAACGCCTCAGTGATAGCTTGCTCTTTTATTGGTGTTAACAATGGAGATATTCTGACAAGGGACATTCTGGTGAGTTACCAGAATATATTTATCAATGTTAATAACAACTCTTTCAGAACAAGTAGTGTACACATGTAGGGAGACAGGACAGATTAGTAGATCACTCTCTTCCATCCAAAAGGAAGAAATGTCTTTTGAAAGTGGGGGGAACATGTTGCCCTGCCCTGCTGGAGGCAAATGAGGCATTTAATGATGTTTTTACCCCATTGTATTCTAGTGCTGGGGGTAAGCTTACACAAGACTGAAGGGTTTGGGGTATGAGGGCTGCTGCATATGACTGATTAGAGACGTCCTATCTGTTCTAGTTCCTTGGAACCAGAATGAGGGCCCCCAGACCTTAAGAGGGAGATGTACAGAGAAAAAGTTAGGGAAGTAGGAATGGTCTGTGCAACTCTGAGGACTATACTTTCTTTTCTCAGTAAGTTAATCTGCCACTTCCCAAACTTGAGTCATGTACCATCATCGCATTTTATTTTTTTGCCTTTTTCTATGATATTATTTACTAAATATGTAGTTTTAAAAATAAACTCATTTATTTACTCAAATAGATTTGGGTGTTTTTTTTTTTAAAGAAACCATATCCCTTCTGCAAATGGAAAGCCATTTGCCAGTATCATTTGCCATAAATAGAAAGTAACCTTGAAAATAAGCGGAGTGAAAAATAAAAACAATCTTACTAAATTATAAACCAGATCCTGTTGCTTGCAAATATGTTGGTGTGAGGCTGCCCTCACCTTGTTAAAAAGTAACCTTAAAGACAGTAGCACTGAACTAAGACTGTCTCCTCAAGGCTAGCAGAAGGACTTCAACAGAATATAAAAAGGAACAAGTCGTTCATTTTGGAACGCAGTGTTTAATGCTACATATGTGAGCTACCTAAAATTATCTCTTCTCTACCAGCCGTTTATGTCCTACTCTGAGGAATAGTTTAAATAGTTTAGGATGTGCTTCCATAACAGATTAATTCTGAAACCTCAGTGGATTAACCCAACAAAGGTTTATTTCTTGTTTCTGCAACATCTCCAAAGTAGAGTCAGATGGAAGGTGAGGGCAGACATTGTTCCACATAGTCACTCTGTTACCCAGGATGAGGGAGGTGCCACTACCTGGAACCTTAGCAGTTACCATGATAGAAGAAAGCTTGTAGGGCCTCCCTGGTGGCGCAGCGGTTAACCTCTGCACTGTGGAGCTGTCGGCAGCGGTGATGTGAGTTCGACCCCAGCCGGGGAGAATCCCACATGGTGCGGCAGACCTCTCCTGCCTCGCCCCCTGCTCCCCTCAGCAGTGTATTTCTGATCTGCCTGTTCTGCTCCCCGCTCTGTCTCTGGTGAACCCTCTCGCTGCCCCACACCTCTGCCCTGTACCCCAACTTGTATGTATAAATAAATAAATCTTTAAAAACCAAAAAAAAAAAGAAAGCTTGTAAAGCGTTCACACTTTTTATACTTCAGCTTGGAAGTGATTACCTCATTACTTTCCTCAGTCCATGGCCGGAGTAGACATATGGCCTTGCCGAAGTGCAAGAGGGCTGGAAAGTACAGAGGAACACAAGGGACATTTGCTGAGCATTGCTGTCTTGGCTACATCTGTCTCTTCAACATAGGGCTGATCTAGATGGGGAATGGACATGGGTGTTTTTGTTTAGGAAAGTAATGATTGTGCATAAGGTGGTCTGTACCACTGTTAATATTACATTAAGCAAGTAGAGGTGGTGAGA
Organism: Scalopus aquaticus; assembly: GCA_004024925.1. Taxonomy (NCBI): domain Eukaryota; kingdom Metazoa; phylum Chordata; class Mammalia; order Eulipotyphla; family Talpidae; genus Scalopus; species Scalopus aquaticus. The sequence continues at coordinate 29,089 of PVIJ01008230.1, forward strand.
TATGTCGGACAATTCCTTGGTAATGGTGTCTCCTTTCTTAAAGCTTCATTAAAGAACGGTCAAAGGTCAACGCAGTTCCTTTGAAGAGTAAGAAGGCCTCCAGTTTTCATGAGTTTGCCCGGAATACCAGTGATGCTTGGGACATTGGTGATGATGAGGAAGAGGACTTTTCCTCACCTTCTTTCCAAACTCTGAACTCAAAAGTTGCTTTGGCCACTGCAGCTCAAGTCCTAGAAAACCACAGCAAGCTGAGGGTGAAACCAGAACGGTCCCAGTCCACAACATCTGACATTCCAGCCAGCTACAAGGTTATAAAGTCCAGCAGTGATGCCCAGCTGTCCAGAAATTCCAGTAAGTCCATCCTGCGCCCCTGTGTAGCCTCAGCCTTTCAGCAGAGTGCTTTTTAAATAAAAATAATTTTTCTTTAGGGCACCCCTCAGATCTTACATTGGATGAAAAATAAGCAAGTTCAAGCTTGAGGTATGACATCAGCAAGATAACTGATCATAGCTATGCTTGCTCCTCCCACCTTGATGGATGCTTGGCCCTGTGACCTGGGGCTTCACTTCCTGACCAACCCAAGTGTTGCCTGCCATGCAGGCGGGACATAGTGGGACATAGTGGAACCTGTGGTTTGATTGTTCCATGTTGCTTTAGGCCTAGTCAAGTTTAAGAATGTCAAGTACTGTATTTAAAGTTGTTAGTGGTGGGGGGGGGGAGGGGAGGATAAGGGCACAAAATGGAAGAGAGGAGAATACAGGGGACCATGGAGATGGATCACGGGTGAATTGGTGGTGGGTTGCCCAAGGGGAATACAAAATGTAAAAGACATAAATAACAATAAAAAAAATACAAAAAAAAATAAAGTTGTTAGTGGCTGAGTTTCACAAAGGTTTGGCACTGTTGGTTGTCTTCCTCACCCTGGGAAATAGCCAGTAGCATAAGGTCTTTTGCAGTATTCTCAGGAACACTGCAATGTGCGCCTGAAGACCCTGTATCACAGCACCCTGCCCTTCAGGCTTGGTGGGGCAAGACGAGATGCCCCTTCTGTTTCTTTTCAGCCAGCTGGTTTCAGTAGCTGGTTGAGATGATGTTGGTCTTATCAAGTGTTTGGGATTCTCAGAGTACTCTTTTCAGTATCCATTACCGTATTTAATGTTGCCCTCAAGAGTGTTGTGGAAACTAGTTATTCTAAGCTGGAGAGGGAAGTGCCTTCACTCAGGGAAAGTCTTAACAGCTGACTGGTAAAAGATGAGCAGGAAGAAGATTCATCCTGCGGCATGTCCTGCCTCACATTTTAAGAGAACTTCTCTTGCAGTTTCAGACTAAGCCTGTGGTATGAAATTAGACTGTGCAGCCTTTAAAGTCATTCCACGCTTGCCATTACTGATTTGGGCCCCAGCCTGAACTTTCAGTGCCCACCCCGACCGGCATCCAGTGTTAACTGATCAGGCAGCCAGTCCGTGACTGAGGGCCCAGGGGTTGGATGGTCCCTCCTACCATCCCTCTGGAGCTGCCCTTGAACACCAGAGGAGACTCTTTAGGAGGTTTGTGAGGTACCCCTCTCGTGAGCATCTCTCTGTTAGTAACTGAGGACAAAGGTGCACATCGTCCTCAGCTCTGCAGTGCGTGCTGTGTGTTTCTAGCCCCAGAGTTATACTTGGCATCCCCTGTGGCAAGTCCCCTGTGGCAGTGGTTCTGAAACCTAGTTGTGCTGATTGCTTAGCTCTCACCATTTAGTTCTTGTTCTGACTACCAGTTTTTGGGTCCAGATAGGCAAAGAATATGAAGCTGTTATGATAGGACTGGGAATTTAAAGTGAATTTTGTTTGGAATTGCAAAATAAGTAAGGGTTTTGAAGTTAGGCAGACCTAACATGGCATCTTTGCTTTTACTTGCAAACTATTCAACCTCTCTAAGCTGCAGTTTCCGCTATCATAGGTTATAGGAATCAAGTGAGAGGTCATATGTAAATGTGACCAGCAATTGTGCCTTATACATATAAGCACTCAGTAAGTGTTATCCTATACTGTTTATTTCTCCCACCCACTGTGTGGTTTAGAAATGTCTAGAACCAGATATAGGGTTAAGTTTCAGTCTGTTTTCTGGTTATTTCAGTCATATCTTGGCAGAATTAAAAGCTTCTTCGTTTTGGTGGGAAATGAGGAGCACAGAGAAATTGCAGCCACCCAGAGTGATCCAGGGCTTCTTACCCAGTGTGCCAGGCACACAGGTGGGACGGGAACAGGTGAGAGTGGAGCCAGACATGTTGATCCCCTCAGGCCTTGAGGCAGCAGGGTGAGCCTGCACCTTGAGGAGAGCAGCCATCTCCTTTTCTTGCCATGTGCTTTACAGAGTCATTTCCTGTGTGCTCTCTGGCACAGAAAGGAAGGCAGACATGGCCCAAACTCACTACTGGGCACCAAGGAGAGTTCCAAGTAGGGGTAGAAAGAAAACATCTGACTTCCCTCTGGTATTGACACAAACGTTCTGAGAGTTGCTACAGCGTCTGGAATCTCTGTAAACACACAAGGTGCCTTGGCATGTTTGGTGAAGACCCAGCCCTTCTGGGCAGATGCGAGAGCACGCTGGGGTGCACTATGCTCTGGCCCTGGCCGCCCCTCGGCTGGGCACCTTCATTCAGGCAGCGCGCGGAGCATGCGGCCACGCTCGGGTGGAGACCAACCCTCAACAGTCAGGTCTAAGGGTCCCAGAATCTGGGCTGCTTATACAATCTGCTCATTCTTTTTCAAATTATCGCAGGTGATACCTGTCTGAGGAACCCGCTTCACAAACAGCAGTCTCTCCCTCTCCGACCCATCATCCCCCTTGTTGCCCGGATTTCTGACCAGAATGCATCTGGGGCACCTCCAATGACTGTCCGGGAGAAAACTCGCCTAGAAAAATTCCGTCAGCTTCTTTCCAGCCACAACACTGACTTAGGTGAGTCCCTGTGAGCCCTGGGCAAGGTGAGACTTTTTGGTGACCAGGATTCTCAGAGACCTGAAAGCTATTGCTCTTTATTCTTCCTTCTTTTACTTTTCCAGCATCTCCTGATCTGGTGCCCATTGCAGTGACATGCAGGTATTAAGTCAGAAGTATGTTACTAGAAATTAGGGACCAAATTAGGTGGGACTGGATTCTGTGGCCTGTAGACCATAGTGCAACTCTTCTGGCTTTGGTCTGCCCAACCTCAAGGCAATTCTTACTGAAATCCACACTCACTGGTCTTTCTGTCACTCTGCTCTCTGAGCTGACTGGATCACTCCTGCAGAGTCGTGTCCTTGGCACTTTGCTGCTCAGGGCTGTTGTTTGGGGCTTTCCCCCCCGTGCTTGTCAGTAGCAGGTGGTGGTGGTGGTGGAGGATGGTGATGGTGGTGGTGGCCAGCATACTTGAATGGTGGGAGGCCCCGGGCAGTGCTGGGTGAGGTTTTTTAGGGCATTTGCCGGAAGAGCTAATACAATGAAGCTGTTATGTGTTTTCAGATGAACTGAGGAAGTGTAGCTGGCCAGGGGTTCCCAGGGAGGTTCGACCTGTAACCTGGAGACTCCTGTCGGTGAGTTCTACCTACTATGTAGAGAAGCGTGAGCCTCACACAGTCCTTCTTACCTGATGAGGTTAGTCTTGGCACATTAGTCTTATTCTACAAATTTTTCCAGACCCACTGACTGACAGATCTGTGGGACTGCAGTCCTTGTTTGTGTGCATAAAGGATCACCTTCTTGAGAGTTTATTCCCACGTATATAGACGAGCACAGGCTTGTTCCTATAGTCACAATTTTACTTTCTCAACACTAAAGAGTAAAAATATAGTAAGGCAGAGTGATCCTGGCACTTGTTTGGGTAAGTGCCCACATTCCCTGTGCTTCACTCCTTTTTCGTCAGGAATAATCAAATAGTCAAAACCCACTTTACAACTGTGAAGAGTTGATAAATGGGCCTCCTTTGGAAGCCTGCACTAGTCCTGCTTTCACTGAGTGCAGAGCACTGTGCCAGCCACTGCAATAGGAACACTTGGATTTCCTGAGCATGTAAAATTCATTCATTCTTCTGGTTAGGATTTATGAGGGCCTGCTGTTCACCGGGCACAGTGCCAGGTGCTGAGGGGGTAACAACAATGAATAAAGCACAGTCCCTGCTCCCCAGGCACTCTCTGTGGAATGTGTTACATAAATGTCTGTGAGAGGAAGGGTGTCTCTTGACTGCTCCCGGCCTCCACTCTTGCAGCCATGTAATCTACTGCCTCTGCCACTTCTAGTAAGTTTGAATGCTAGTAAGAGTAGATTTGGCGAGAACGGAAGGGGAGCAGGAGATGTAAGACTTGAGAGTGGGATCTAGACCGTGCTAAGAATGAGAGTTGGCCTGGAGCTTTGGTAGGAAGGGGGTTGCTTCCAGTTCTATATCTGTTGCTGCAGCTGCTCTGTCACAAATCCATTCCGCTGCTTAAGCTGGTGATTCTGAATGTTAGCGTGGAGAAGAGCGAATCCAGCACACACTTCCCTGGTGTCCCTCTATGACGTGCCATGGAGGTGGCCATCTCCCCCTGAGTCTCAGAAGTGCTGCCTTGCACAGATGCAGCCCTCAGAGGCCCTGACTTGGGTCCAGATAGCTCCCACTGACCCACATTCCCTGCACTGCTGTGCCAGCTCTGGGAGTTCTGGAGTGCTCATACCAGCAGTGTGGCTTCAAGTGCAGCCCGGGGTCACAGCAGTACACAGCCTGGGGACGCTGGCCTCGCTTCATCTGCCTGCATGTGGGTCTGACTGAGTGAGGAGAAGGCAAACACTGGGTGGCCAGAACCAAAGAGGGGTTTACCATTGTCCTCTTGGCAGTGTTCCTGCTGTTCCTTTGATAGTTTCCAAGCCACTGCTCAAGCTAAAATAAAAATTAAGGGTTCATCCAACTAGTGTCTGTCCCCATCTGACTAGTAGTCCTGTCTGTAGGGCTATCTCCCAGCAAACACTGAGAGGAGGAAGCTGACCCTGCAGCGGAAGCGAGAGGAATATTTTGGCTTCATTGAGCAGTATTATGACTCTCGGAATGAGGAGCATCACCAGGATACCTACAGACAGGTACTGTCATCACCTACTGCTTTTTTACTCCCTGGTCATAATCTTCAGGTGTGTTTCCTAGAAGTGCTATTAGGATACTACTTTTCCAAGTTTTGAGGTTATGGTGTGCTTGTCAGAAATTAAAATTTATTTCCTGTACTACTTCCCTGCTTTCTGCTTCAGCAGCTCTGATTTTAAATAGATTTTTTTGGGGGGGCCAGGTCAGTGGCAGTGCCTCTTAAACTTTAATGTGCGTATAAATCACCTAGGATCTTAATAAAATCCTAGCTAGGGGATGATAAAATGCAGATTCTGCGGTGAGACCTTCACTTCTAGGCAATGCCAGCACTGCTGTCCACTGACCAGACTGGGGGTATTACAGGCGATGGGACACCGGATGAGAGAGCTCACTCAGGAGCGGTCCAGTCGCCCTGGACTGTGACGTCCGTGTGTCCTCCTGCAGTGTGGTGCCTGTTTAGTATCCACGTCTGTCTTGTGACTGCGGGAGCTGTAGCCATCAGCAGCCCTGGCAGGGAGTGCTTCACCATTGCACATAGTGCAGCCTGGGGAGGGGTGGGAGGAAGGATACTGGGCAGGCAGCTGTCTACCACAAACCCCAAGAACTGAAATGGCCTCTGCCTCTGCTAACACAACCCTCAGGATTGTTAGAATGCAGTTGGAAAGTCCTGAGGCCAAAGCCAATCAGAGTGACCTCTTTGGTAACAGAAGTCAGAACTTGCACACCAGTTCGTAAAGACCAACTCTCCTGGGTTCCTTCCCCATTTCTTACATGTCATGACTTCACCAGCAGGTCCTCTGGTTCCCTATCCTGGCATGTTTTTGCAGCTATCAGAGCTCTCTTAGTTCTTGGGAATTGTTGAGTAAGATGAAAGAGGGTACACATTTTGATCATACCTTTTAAATAAATACTAGCCCAGTGTACAATTGACTCCAGAGCAATAGGGGAAAAAACAATTGATTCTCTTAGAATGGGAGGCCTATTGCTCTTGGACGTAGGTGGTTTACCCTGGGAGATTTCCTCACCGTTCAAAAAGTTATTGCTATCATGCAGCAGTGAGGGAGGATAGGTAGGTGACCTAGACTCCTTTTTGGTACGTCAGTCAGCGCTTTCCAAAGCTCAACTGTGTTCTCACTCTTACTCCCTTGATTCTTAATTCTTAAGAAGATAACTTCAAAAGAACAAACTGGCATTTGAGTTTTTGGACATGGCTTCTCTCTTTCAGATTCACATTGACATTCCAAGGACGAATCCTCTCATTCCATTGTTCCAGCAACCACTTGTACAGGAGGTGAGGGAAGTACTAAACGTTCTTGGCCCTTCACCCGCCATACCTCGGCAGCACACGGTCTGCATGCATGAGCGCTCTCGTCCTCCCCCAGCCACGGGCAGGTTTTCAGCTAATCTTGACAGCTGCAGGACTTTGGTCCTTTCAGAGTACTTTTTGTGCATTCTCATCTATCTTCATAACAAAGCCGTGGACCAAAGCGTGCTATGAACATTAAGGGACTTGCCCAGAGTCTTGAAGTTCCTGGTGACAGACAGAACTCACATCTTAGAAGTCGTAGTCTTGTGTTTGTTCTATTTATCTACTTGCTGGGAATAGTGTTGTTGTTATTGTTTTGTAATAAATATACGTAACTTAAAATTTACCATTTTTGCCATTTAGTTGAGTGGCATTAAGTATATTCATATTGTAGTACAACCATCACCACTCTCCATCTCTAGCACTTCTTTTCATCTTCCCCACACTGAACTCCGTCCCCACTAAATAACTCCCCTCAGTGACTACCATTCAGTTTTCTGTCTTTATGAATTTGACTACTCCATATAAGTGAGATCGTGCAATATTTGTCCTTTCGTGAATGATTTATTTCACCTAGTGTGACATCTTGAAAATTCATCCTTTTTAAGACAGAATAACCTTCCATTTTTGTATAGAACACATCTTGTTGACCCATTCAGTCATCTTTTAATCAACACTTGGGGGTTCCTTCTACATTTTAGGCATTATGAATAATTCTGCTGACCATGGGTGTGCAAATAGTTATTTGAGTCCCTGTTTTAAATTATTTAGGATATATTTTCAGAAGTCAAATTATTAGTGCTATTTTGAGACCTAATAAGTTAGTGAGCACCTGAAAGGTTAGTTTTGACTCAAGCAGTAACTAACTATTAGACTCCTTGAGATTAGGGATTTCCTTTTGTAACTCTGCAGTAACTGGGGCATGGGTATAAGCTCTTTGAATTGTGCTTTCAGTTATCCTCATAATTGAAAAGAACAGTGATGAAAATGCCCAGAATAATTTTGATTTGACTTTCAGTTGTATCCATAATTCTGTTTAAATACAACTGTCCCTACTCATGATTTTCCAGTAGCATAACGATTTTGAGAGTGACTCCGTTATTTTACCTAATTCAGTTCTAAGGAAGCTAAAACCCAGTCAAGATCCTTTTGTGTCACCCATTGTGTCCCGTTTGCTCAACCCTCCTCATTCCTTATTTCAGGAATTCTGAACATATGGAGGTGTTCAGACACTTAACATTTACTCGTGCACATTTATTCCTAACTTGGAGATGGGGAAAGTAGTTTCCTTAAAAGGCTTCTCCGAGGAGAATACAGGGGACCATGGAGATGGATCACGGGTGAATTGGTGGTGGGCTGCCCAAGGGGAATACAAAATGTAAAAGACATAAATAACAATTAAAAAAAAATAAAAGGCTTCTCCGAGGAGTTGGATCTGAATACAAAGAGGGAAACTCAGACCTATAGTCCTTCCAGTTTTTCTTGAAGCACCATTTTGTCTAGCAGACTGTAGTCACTTTAAACAGAGTAAAATGCCAACCAAGGAGCAGTGAAAGACTTGCATCGCAAACCTGAGATAGATTTGGCTGTAGTAAGTCAAAATTACCCACACTAGTAGAAGAGGTGTAGGAAATCCCTTGAAGGGACTGTCCTCGCTACTCCTTTGTATAAGGCAAGAGTATCCCAGACTATTCTGCAATGAAGTTTCCATGGTCTCCCCTGCTAGCCAGGACTGGCGCTCTTCAATCTCCGCCTCTTTGGCACCTCTGCTTGTGTGGTGTGTGTGCATCTGCATTGTCCCATTCTTACTAGAGGGACTATGCCAGGTCTCCCGATTCCAAGCACCTAGCTTCCAAGCACTTGTCCCTTAAGAAGGCCAGTCACCAAAGATTTGTGTACTCATAAGGGGCTGATAATATGTACGCGAAACCCTAGTAAGACCTTCAGGACTGACCTGGAGGAGCTTTTAACAGAGATGTCTGGACAGGCACAGGCCCACAGGAGGTGTGAGGAAACAGAGTGGGTGCAAGGAATCCTTGAGATCTTGGTGGGTGATGGTCTGTCTTGAGCTATGATTTCAGGATGGAGGGGATCATTTATCAATAGAAAGGAAAGACTATAAAAGGGCCCCTATTTGCATGTTGGGCCTAATGAAGGGACCACACACTCCCTGTATCTCCAGAGAGCAAGTGGGCGAGTCTAGGGAGACAGAGGCCAGTTTACTTCCAGTCTGGACTTTGTTCTTACTGCCTGTAGGAGCAGGAGTGTTGACAATGGGAGTGTTTCTCAGCTCCCTCTGCCATCTGGAAGGCAGAGTCAGCCAACTGGGAAACATCTTGTATTGTGTCTCTAGATCCCCACTTCTCTCCTCACTAGCGAACCAACTGCAAAACCATCCAGCGATTTCCCTTATATTGTTCTCCCTTGGAAGACTTTTCTCCTTGCACCTGACCCTTGAGAGGGCCTCTTCGATCTGCCCCTAAACAAAGCCCATGTATTATGGAGGCCCTCTAATCACCCCTCACACTCACACTCACAGGAGTCACTGTCATCTCTGCCATCCTCCTTTTTTTTTTTTTTTTGGTTTGACACTATGAAAATGGTTTAATGGTCGTTTCTGTGCACCATATGATGTTGAGGCAAGAAGAGTTAAGGGCACACAGGGAGACAGAATGACCAAGACAGGTTATAAGTGCGTAGAGTTCACACAGCTCCCACGCTCTACCAGTACCAGCAGCTCTAGGCCACCTCCTCCTTGGCTTCCTGCTCAGACTTGCCCTGCCCCTCGGCTGTGGCATCCTGGTACTGCTGACACTCAGACACCAGGTCACTCATGTTGCTCTTGGCTCCATCTGGTCCATGCCCTTCCCTGTGTTCTGGTGCAGGAGAGCCTTACGCCAGAGCATGACCATGAGCTCCTTTGAGATGTTCTTGAACAGGCCCTGGATGGCCATCCTGTTGCCGATGAAGACGGTGGACATCTTCAGGCGCCGGGGTCGGGGGGGAGTCACAGACAGCTGTTTTCACATTGTTGGGGATCCACATGACAAAATAGCTGCTATTCTTGTTAAGCTTCCACCCCCTTCACGGACATGCAGTCCCTGGTTCACAGAGGCTTGAGACAGCTCCGTCAAAGGCAGTGTAAAGAATGTGTTGGGGCCAGGAGTTGAGGTCACCAGGATGAAGCCAGGGAATGAGTATTATTAGAGAAAATGGGGGTGGGAGGGATTCTCAGGGGGCCAAGTCAAACCAGGCAGGAGTGTGGCTGAATGGGGCAGGGCTAGAGTCTGTAGCAGGACCATAAAGATCTTTCCTTTCTTCCCATTCTAGGCCTCTGACCTCTTGTGACTGACATTCCTAACCCAGAGACCTTCCCACAGAGCCCCTGGCTGACTTCTCTGTTCTCAAGTCCCAGCTGTAGCAGTCTATAGCATTTGGTTTATTTGTTTTCCTACACCCAGCAAATGTCAAGGTTACATCCTGATATATGAAATGACTTCCTGCATTTGTAGTCTGTCAGTAGTTCCTAGTCAGGTTGAGGTAGAACTAAATCTAGATCTCCTTCTGTCTCATCAGGGAGAAGGGGAGAGGGTGGTGAAGGAAATATTTCCTTTCTAAATCCTATAGTGCCAAAAAAGATTTAGAAAAAAAGATGTCAGAACATGTCTGATATTTTGCTCAGTAGAGAAACAGTATCTACAGATGAATATGAATTAATGCCATCCACAGCAAACCTTTTTCTAAGCCATTTGTGTCACCTTTCCTTTTCCCAATTTTATATCACAGTGGCTAGGTACTGAAAAGATAAGTAAAGGGTGAGAAGTACCTCTCCCTGCTTGAAAACAACGAATGTATTTTTGCGTTTACAATATATGCTTGATTTTCCCCCGTATTGGAAAATGTTCCTAAAAATTCTGCTGCAACCCTGAGATAATTGGTGAAGTAGATAGATGGAGGAAGGGAGTGTATCCCCATGATTTAACTGTCATGTCTTCTTTCTTTCTCATTTTCCTAGATCTTCGAAAGAATTCTGTTTATTTGGGCCATCCGGCACCCTGCCAGTGGGTATGTCCAGGGAATTAATGACCTGGTCACTCCGTTCTTTGTCGTCTTCCTCTCAGAATATGTGGGTAAGAAGCAAGTATGAGTACCAGCTGAACAAACTATTGCTCTTTCTTATCTGCAGTCTGTTTGTTTTTCTCAAGAGTGTAGCCAATAGGCATGTCTTGCTAAAAAAGAGATATGGCTTTAAAATTCACAGCTAAGCTGTTTGCAGGGGTAGCAGTCTGGAATGTATCTCTTGAGATGATCACAGATCTCACCTAAAAAGACCTGCTCTGTCACAAGACCAAAGTGACAAATTTACGTTCTGCAGTGAACAGGAGGCTTGCTGGCTTAGTTGAGATTGGTTTAGGATTATTTTGAGTTTGTCTCTCACACAGCCCCTCAGTCTGGCATTTTATGAAAGCTGCCATTTTAGGTTGTGCACAGGCTTCCCCACTTGAGTTCACATTCTGTGTCATAGGAACAAGAGGTGGATATGCAGAGGAGGAAAGGTCGTGTTACCAGAGTCCCTCTCACCTTGAAGGTAATGGGATGGGCCAGGAGCTCTAGAGTCTGGATTTTCCCCCCTCCTTCACCTCTTATCTCACTGGGTTCTTGTCACTTTGGATGAAGAGATTAGATTTCACTGTGCAGGTTTTCTACAGCCCCAGCCTCCTGCAGCCAACCTAAATTAAGCCAGGAGTCTCAAAAGAAGTCGAAGATCCTGCCTCCTTTTGGTTTCCTTTATTGTGCTTGAAGACTCAAGGAAAACCCCTCTGTCATGGCCTGACGCTTTGTTAACTTAGTTAAGAGGAGGCTCAGAATCAACATTGAAAAGGTCTTAGAAAACTACCCATCTAATCCTTACAACTCACAGACGGGGTGTGTAATTTCCTGTCCCCTCAGGAGTGGCGGAGCAAGGCTAGACCCTTTCTTTACACTTTCTTTGCAGCGGTGTAGGAGGGTAATGAGTGGTAGACTAGTGGGGACTCTTAGGGCAGCTGGTGACGTAAGAACTGTCTCAGTGGATCTGTTCCATTCAGGTTCTCTGCTGGGGCTCAGAGAGATGTCTTTTGGTCATTCATGAAGCAGTGTCAAAAACTTAAAGCAACTGAATGACACTTATTCCCCTGAAGTGACAGTAAAAAGGGCAGAACTGGAGCGGGGAGGAGGAGGGGGAAGACCACTCTTGTCCACACTGTCAGATGGTCCTAAGCAAAACCAAAACTAGTTAAGATTTAGCTACCAAAAGGATATAAATAAAGATTTTACTGGAGGACATTTCATTTTCCCCTCACATTAATAGGTCAACTTTTGGAAACAGCTTAATTCTGTGTATTTAGCTTTCTTAAGAGCATCTGCTCTATTGGGGATTAGAGTTTAGGGGTTGCTTCCTGTGATAGTATTTTTCTGAAGTAGTATTAAAGGAAGAGCCTAGGAATATACTAATCTACATTTGAAGTCTAAATGCTGGCATGAGGTCTTGTTAACAATATCATGCTAGTTAAAAATAAGCCTCACCAGTTGCAGTTGATTGGATATTTAATTATCTTGTTAGCTGCCATTCATATCTTATGCTGTATTGTCCTTTACTTTATATTGGTGCTCACCCCATTACTACCTCAGCCCCATGAGTCCCACCGAGCACTGTGCCTTTCTTTGATAGGTATGACTATATTCTGAACTTGGTATTTGATTTGCCACCCCACTGAAACTACTGCTGACCCACACTGTTCACACAGTAAAGAGTGGCCTCTCTGCCCTTCTTGGGGCTGCTCTTGGAAAGACTGCACTCTTCCCCCTCTGCCACAGACTTCAGGTGGCTCTTTGGCACCTCCCCCTAGACATTTTCTTTCTTTTTTTTTTCTTTTCTTTTTTTTTTTTAAGATTTATTTATTTATGCATACAAACTGGGGTACAGACCAGAGGCGTGGGGCAGCGAGAGAGGTCACCAGAGACAGAGTGGGGAGCAGAATGGACAGATCGACGAAAATACACTGCTGAGGGGAGCAGCGGGCGAGGCAGGAGAGGCCTGCCACGCCATGTGGGAATCTCCCCAGCTGGGCATCGAACTCGCTGTCGCCGCTGTTGACAGCTCCACAGCACAATGTCTAACCACTGCGCCATCGGGGAGGCCCCATTTTCTTATTTTTTTAATGAAAACATTAATTATGTTTCAAACATATGTAAAAGTAGGAAAAAAATACTATCAGTCTCCATCTACTTATTACTCAATGACAACAGCCAGTATTGTTTCATCAATACTCTATTTAATTCCACCCCTTCATCTTTGTGAATTACTCACAAGCAAATCTCATTATCAAGCATCATATCATTTCACCATAAATATATATATAATTATTAAAGAAATCTCCAGCCAAATGTAATTATTACATCTAAAAATTGTAATAGTTCCTTAATATAACCTAATATACAATCATTATTCAAATTTTTCTGATTCTCATGAATAGATCTAACAGTTTGTCTATTTAGCGTCCAAGTCAGGTTCACAAGTTCTGATTGGTTGATATATCTCTTAAGTCTCTATCAGTTTCTATCCCTATCTCTTTCCCTTAGAGATTTTGTAGATTTAGCTCTTGTCTTAACAGTTTTTGGCCTAGGGCTTTGCCATGCCAAGTAGCGATAGCACTCTGGTTTGTAACGCACTTTACCATTTGCAAATATTTTGATATGCCTAATTTCATTTAGCAGTCCCCAATCTCTCTTTAACATAAATGTATCAACTCATTTTACAAGTGAGAAATTCAAGACTCAGAGACCTGATGATCTTTCTAGGGTTCAAACCCTTGTCTTTTGACCTGAATGCCATATTCGGGTGGTGGGGGAGTCTAGAATTTTTATTGCTATCATAATAAATTTATGATTTAAATTTATTGAATTTTGCAGGTTTTTCCTTGTGGTAGCAGCTTTATTGAGATGTGATTACTATATACCATACAATTCAGCCATTTAAAATGTAATTTTCAATAATTTTTAGTGATTTATGGAGTTGTGTAACCCATCACCACACCACAATCAATTTTAAAGCATTTTTATCACCCTATAAAGTAACCCTAAAGCCCTCAGCCATCGCTCGCAAGGCCCCATCCACCTTACCCCTAGACAGCCACTAATCTACTTTCTGTCTCTGTGGTTTTGCCTTTTCTGGACATTTCATATAAATGGAATCATACAATATGATGTGTGTGGCGTCTCTCACTTAGCATGTCTTCAAGATTTGCTACTCTCACATGTGTCAGGGCTTCCTTTATGTGGCCAAATATTTCATTGTATGGATATATGAGTTTTACTTATCTATTCAACAGTAAATGGATATAAGTTGTAATAAAGTAATGCATTCAGACTTTTCATCAGCCTCAAGCCTCTCTTGAACATAGATACAGTATTGTTTACGATCTTGAAGAATGATTGTCTTGTCTAAACAATAATGCTTCTTTCCTCCCCTTCTCTAAAGGTGCCTTATCCTACTGAGGCAGTTTCCAGAAGAAGGTTTTTGTTATGACCTCTGTTAGTCCTCCCTGCTGCAAGAGGGCTCAGGTGTCCTTCACCGTGGAACAGGCCAGGCAATTGTCCCCGTCATCCTAGGCAGCCTCATGGGCTGCCTTACCCACTGCTCCATCTCACTGGACCATAGCAGGGAGGATCTGCCCTAGCAATGCTGTGGGGTCTGGCCAATGTTTGGCCTCTCAATTCTCCTTCCCTATCTGTTCTCGAGTACCTCTGTCACTTTCATAAATCAGTGCCTGAGCTTGCTTCCTGTTGCTTGCTTCCTGTCATGTTGTAGAATAGTTGAAAACAGTGACTCTCCTTTGAGCTAACAGAGAAGTTGTCTATAGCGAGTTGACCGCCAAGCAGCTTCTTTATCTGCTGAAGCCAGCTGCTTGTATAGAAGCGAATCCTCTGTGGATAAGCTAGCTGTGTCTGGGTGCAGGGATGACAGTACTAGAGGGCCACCCCTGGGGAGCTGCAGTCTCTGAACGGTGACCCCTGATACTGCAGAATACCTTTAGACTCCCTTTTCCAAGACCCTTTGGCTTAGAAGATATTACTGATCTAGCTCTGAACATATTATGGTCCAATAGAGCTGATAGTGTTGTCATCATCAAAGTAGACTCAGCAGCAACTATTTAAGTGATGCATATGAAGAAATCATGTGACAGGCAGGGCTCATGACACATCATTTTTTCAAAAGAAGAGTTGTGCCTGGTGACTTCTTTCAGTGAAAAATGAAACACTAAGTATCAAATAACTTTCCCTTTCTCTGCATGAAGCAGCACAGTAGAATTTTCATTTCAGGTTTTGTTTAGAATCCTGAGGACAATGGAAGCCGCAGAAGGGAAGTCTTTCCCAGACCTCTGACTTATGTGCCCACTTTCCTGTGTGACATTTCCGCTTGGATGTGTCATAGGTAATCAGTTAGAATAGCTTAGCGTCATATAATGGGGAACCCTAAGTAATAGTACCTGGCAAAATGGAAAAGCTTCCTTCTCTCACATGAAAAGTCAGAAGGTGACAGTCCTGCACTGTTGCAAGATATCAGGACTCCAGGCTCCTCTCTTTCATTTTTCTGCCATCCTCAGCTTGTGATTTCCCCCTCATGGTCCACAATAGCTGTTGTGCTCCAGCCGTCACATCCATATCCCGGCCAGTATGGGGGAGGAAAGGGAGAAAGGCACACTCCTTCCATTTGAGGATATTTCCCAAGTACATAATGCTTGGGTTTGAATCTCTTTTGTCTGAACTTAGTCTGATGTCTGTTACCTATCTGCAAGCAAGGCTGGAAAACACAGGTGAATCCCAGGTGATCAGTATCCTTGGGGTTCTATCACCAAGGAGAAAGGGGGAGTGGTTATTTATGGACAAACTGATCATCTTTGTCACCCCAAGGCTCATCAGATTCAGTGATGGACTCCTCCCAAGCCAGCTACCCTTTTCTCTCAGTTGGCAGTATTTCTTGTCACTAGAGTCAGAAATACTAGGAATTGTTCATGTTTCTTTTTTTCTCATTCTTCTATATCCAATCGATTACAAAACTCTGACCTTCTGTCCTAAATGTTTCTTGAGTCTGCTTCCCTTTCTGTTCTTCTACAACTGCTTGAGGTCAGACTTGCACTGCTGAAATGGCCAAGTGTGTTTTCCCAGCTTTGGTTTCATCCCTGTCAAATTCGTCTCCCACACCATTCAGACAGACTTGCCCATGCAGCTCCTTGGCTTAAAGCCTGCCAGTAGCACTTCCCATCACCTAAAGATTAAAGTGGCCAGGTTCTCTAGCTTGTTGTGCATAGCCCTATGGGATCTGCTCCCTGCCTCGCCCCCCTCAACTCAGTAACCCAGGCTGACACTTTTAATCTGAAGCCTTATCCTGCACAATGTCTTTATTGCCTGGGCTAATCCGTGTGCATCCCTTGAGACTCCCCCTCTTCCTATAAACCTTAGGGTGCCCTCTGCCTCCACTACCCCAATAGCAGTCTCTCCATAGCTCTGTAGATTTCCTGTGTATCACTTCACCACATCAATTATTGTTTGTGTTTCCCGCCTGCTGTCTACCACCAGATTCTGAATTCTTGACACCGAAGATTATATTATACATCTTTATATTCCCAGTGCCTTCATTTTGATGTCCAAAGAGAAATTCCACAAAAAGGAATTCCAAAGAGGAATATCTAGATGAGTGAGAAACTGAAAATTTCATGATAACCTTGTAAGATATTCAGGAAAATTAGTATAGCTTTGCTGGGCTTGGCCACTGGAGGGCAGTAGATGACAATATTCTGATACTGTGCTGAGCTCAGACGTTCTGTCTCTGCTGAGGGATGGAGATGGAGGACCATCACTCATTCAAGCATTTATTGAGCACCGCACACTGCAACAGACACTGCTCTAGGCCTTGCAGATACAACTATAAACAAAGTAGACAAATATCTCTGCCGTCTATGCTAGGTATTTAAGGAAAATTGAAGCTTATAGCTCCCAAGAATATTGATAATATATCCTCCCTGGTGGTGCAGGGCTTAAAGTCGGCGCTATCAAGCTATTGGCAGCCAGTGCAGCATGAGTCCGATCCCCGGCCAGGAAGCTGACCCACATTGCGCAACAGACCTCTCCTGTCTCACCCAGTCTCAATCCCCGCATCCCTGGCCTACACCACAGTTTTTGTGTGCATAAATAAAAAATAAATCATTAAAAAATAGAATATTCATAATTTCACTCATATAGACTAAAACTGGAAACAACCCAAATATCTACTATCAGGAGAATGGGATATTCATACAGTAGAGTAGTACTTGGCAATAAAGAAGCCAGAACTACTGATAAATACAACCAGATGGAAGAAACCCTCTCAAAAAACCATTTTTTGAACAAAATAAGCCAGATGCCAAAAAAGTACACACTGTATGCGTCCATTTAATTGGAGTTCAAACATATTCGATGGTGAGAGAAATCAGAATAAGGTTGACTCACAGGAGATTAACTGGCAAGAGGTACAAGAAATTTTTCTGGGGTAACGGCACTGTTTTTGTATTTGGGCTGGAGCACTTTTTACACAGATGTACACATGCCATAACTCAGAACTGTATGCTTATATGTTGTCTACTGTGAGTAAGTTACACCGAAAAGAAACCCCCTCCATAGTGCTTAAATTCTGATGGGCAGAAACAGACACTAAATTGGTAACTAGGTAAGGTATTTGTTGGGTTGTGATTGGCCCTATAGGGCAGCAGGAAAGGACAGAGGTGTGCCCTGCTGACAAGAATGGGAATGGGGGCAGTGACCCAGGGTCATACCTGACCATTGTCCCGAAGGAGACAAGGGGTTACCATGTCATTAATTGTTGATACTTAATACTCAATTTTTAGAGAAAGGAGTCTTAAAAACTCCCCACATACCCAGGTGCCATGGACCCTGTCTCCATGTCTTGCTAATGGACTGTTGTGGATTCTACCCCAGGTCCATGTTCTCGGTTCCTGGGCGGCTTCATTCTCCATCTCGTATCTGACTCCTTCCTTGTGATAGCCACTTTGCTGGTCCTGTTCTTCCTTGTCTGGCAAGGTGCCAGGTGGCCAGAGATAAGACTGGGACAAATTTCCATAGTAATGATGGGTTTTCATTATTGTCTTAAGAAGACATTCTCTTTGTACTTATTTTAAAAATGTAAACTTTATATTGAAGTATCAGTGCACTTAAAAAAGCATATCACATAGGTACATAGCTCCTTAAATTTCTCATAAATAAATAAGCAGCATATCAAGATAAGGAACATTTGCAGCCTGCACAAGGCCCCCTGTGTTCCCTTCTAGTTCCTGCTGCTGTCCCCTCTCTTTGACCCCCGCAAGGGTAACTACTTTACTGAATTCTGACATCTATATTAGTATTAGTTTTCCTAGTCTCTAAACTTTAAATAAATTGAATCACATAATAAGAATATTCTGTTTTCCCTTTTAAATCTGTTGGCTTGGAGGAAATTGGGGAGTGAAGTTAGTGTTCACCCTATGTGGGACCTTAATCCTTTCTTCAAGATGTCTCCTCACCCCATGTTAATAGATGAATCAGCCTCATAAGGGGTAGATAGTGAGATATTTGAGGCTCTCTTAGCAAAAGAGTATCTGTATAGAGGCAGCCTAACCAGAGCTCTGAGCTAAGCTACTTGCAGCTGACTAGATGGCATCATGCATTTGGCAGGTGTCCAGCTCTGGATCTCCTATTATTGAAGAAGCTAAGGTCTCCATATGTAAGTTACGGCTCGAACGCCATCCTGTCAAACTGAGCCTGATCGCTCCTGACAGTGAGTCAAATGGCCTGCGTGCTTATTCTCATCCTGTCATCTGACCCAGGAATAAGTGAAACATTAGAAACTGAGGTAGCCAACATATTCAAGATGTTTGAGCCTAGATGAGGAGCTCTGAGGGCAGCTGACATTGGCACTAGGAGCCCTAAACTGCCCAGAGCCCACTTAGGTCCATAGCATCTTGACAACTGGCTGCATGTCTGTGTGGGTGATTTTTAGGTGAGCTCCTAGCAGGTTAAGTGTGTGCTGGACCTGGTCCTTCCCCTTACCCCCATAACCTGAATACCCATATAATTTGGGCTCAGATAATCTGGAATCTTACATACCCCAGAGGCTGAGTTAGCCAGCCTCTTGTCTGCTAAGTAAATACAGGACCCTTTAGGAAAATAGAGAAAATTTCCTAGTTTTTAATATTAACTTTGACCAGGGTATCACGATACATGTACACCCAGCCACTCCACCCTGAGTAGTGTACAGCCAAAGTTCATCCATTCTTCCTACTGACCTTTTTGTCACTACCCTGATTGACAGCCATGGTGTCAAGAAGGGCTCCATAGTCAGCTGCGTCTCTGTCTTTGAAACAACACTGCTCCTCTCACACAGCCTATTGCGTGGTCTTCATGCAACAGAACCACCTCCCCATGAGTGTCTGCTCAGTAGGAACCTCAGAAAAAGCCTGTCCTCTCACCTTCCCTCTGGAAGAGACCAGCTCTCCTCACTCTCATTTGTCAGGTGGTTTGACTCCCCAGGGTTAGCGAGGGGCCATGGTGTCCTTGTCTTGGCTGCTGCCATCCAATTTTTTACCTGAAAATGTCAAATGAATAACACCCAGAGTATGTTTACATAGCACTTAAACCACTTGAAAGTTATTCCCTACAGGCGGTCAATTAATTCCTTCACACTTTTCTTAAATCTGTGTTTTTTGCTTTTTGATGATCTGTGTAAATTGCTATTTCATGGGATTCTTCAGATGTACGGCCAAAAAGATTTATTTTCTCATTTTCTCCATTTTCTTTTGTGATCAGAAAATGTTAGGTAAGATATTATTCTTGTAAGTCCAATTTTTAAACAAAGACAGAAATCGGGTCAAACAGAGACTGTGGAATATTGAAAGGTGGGCCAGTCTGGCACCTTGAATCCTTCTGTACCAGCCAGTCGGCTGAGTCATTCTGATCCAACAGATCACAGACTCTAGAAGTTGCCCTATAATCACAGATGGCTCCTGAGAAATGCCCAGAACATCGAATACACAAGTTACTCCTGTAAGTTTTGAAAAGCCCAGTGTTTCCCAAAACTGTCACAGCGTTTTTGATGTACATATGAGGCTGATTTAGGTCCAAAATTTGGAGTTCTCAGAAAAATAAACAGTTTACTGGAGCCGCCATTCAAGTACATTTTATCAGCTAATAAATGGCCCCATTCCCATCAAGCCCAGAGTGGGCAATTTGACTTTAATAATGAGCTTTTGGGTCTGTTCCTTTTGTATGCTTTGCCTATCTAAATAGCCATAAAACATCCCTTAAGGTCTCATTCCTCCAGTCGGAGTCCTGGCGGCTGTGTGCTCTGTCATGACAACCAGAGACGCTGCCATCACTCGATACTGCATTGCTGGCAAAGTTTTCCCTTTCCACCTCAATTATGTGTTGAATTTTCTCAAATGGGATGTTTAATGATTCTTCTAACAGGCTGTTTATGCTGAATGAAGCCCTTCAGAGCGCATCTGGGCCTCCCTTTCTCTGCCGCTTTTTTGCTGGTGCACGCAGCTCACAGGTTTTGACTGAAGGTGTAAATCTTGTCCTCCCAGCAGGCAGAAGAGCAGCACTAAACTCTCCTCCCACCCTGAAATGCTGGTGAACTATCCCACTGTCTGTGAAAGCAAAGGGCTAACAAACAGGCCAAGCATAAGGGCAGAACGTAGGGACACAGCAGCACCCACTTGTGGCCCCCGAAGAGGGGTCAGCATCTTTTGTGTTGGTCCTTCTACCCCCCGTGCAGCTGCAGGCTTGGAGTGTGTGCTCTTACTGAGAGGCAGCTCACCAACGTGAGACCTCATCCCGGGAGATTTTCTTCCTTAAGACCAAAAGGTGGAAATAAAAAGCTCTGAAAATTGACTTATTTTTAAGGTACATTTTGGGATTAGGTTAGCTCTGGCTGCAAGTAGCGGAGATCCAAAATAACAGCAGCTTAAACAAGATAGTTTATTTGTCCCCCAATCAATAACAGTGATACTAGTAACATTTACATAATGCTTGTTTTATGCCAAGCACTGTTATCAACATTTTTGAGACATTAGCTTCTTTCATCCTCACACTATCCTGTGACACCGGTACTGATATTACCACTTGAACAGATGAAGGATTAAGGCAAGAAGGTAAAATCATTTGCCCAAAGCCACATAGCTAATGAGTGAGAGAGTCAGGATTTGAGCTGTGCAGTCTGATTCCAGAGTCTGTGCTCTTAACCACATGTTTTGTCTGACAGAAAAGCCCCAGTCACCAGGGCAGATAGGGCAGCTGTGCCCCTCCCAGGCTTTTCTCCTTGTTACTCTCTTGTATGTGGTTCCCACTCCTAATCACATTTCCACTCTGGAGAATGCCCAAGTTGGAAAAGACCCTTCAAGGCGTGATGTGGCTCTGGATCTTCATTTGGGAAATGTGTTTGAGAAGTGGGGGTAGTTTTTTTCTCGAACCTTCCTTTTGTGCTCCACTTTTTTCTTACAGCCCTATTCTCATGAGGAGGGAGCGACCACCTAGGACAGTTAGTGTTAACAGCCATGCTCATGGAAAAGACAATGGTGCCCTTTCCTCATGCACTGCTGAATCTCCCCTGGAGAATGGTCTGCCTGCTCCGTGGCCCAGAGTGAGCCTCTTTCAGGGTTGAAGGGGGCACTCTTCAGGGCATTGCTGTGGAAAATGGTTCTCTGTCCTTGGGAAACAGATTCATAAAGTGGTAGAGGTACATGTGCACTGGTGAACTAGAGGATCTTAGAGGTGTACTACGAAGCCTACAGAAAAAGGAAGATTCTGAGCTGGGACTTAGAGCCCAGTATTATTTGACTAAATTAATACTATACATACGCATTATCCTCCAAACCCACCACATAATTACTATTTAAGTAGGAAAAAAGGAAGGATGTTATTTCTTGGGAAAGTTTTTTAAATTGTGATTCTCAAATAGACCTTTATATTTTATTTGGAATCTTGGTTTCCACAGGCTTAGTGATGTTTTACAACACTTTTCTGGTGATAAAAAGCAGGTATAGTCAATGATTGCCTTTTTTTCTATAATAATATGCATGATTTTTATTTCTGACTATAAAAATTATGCTTATTGTAGAAATTTTGAAAAGTCTAGTAAAGCTTAAAGAGAATAAAATTTCTCTATTCCTGGAACCACTGGGAGGAATAAGCACTGTAAACCTTATGATATATTTTGTCTTTCCTCCATGCTTATATAAACACATTAATATTGTATGTGCAGTAGTTGAAAGTCTACCACAAATAATTTTGTACCTCATTCTTTTCCCTTAACACATGCTTTCCCATGTCATTATAAATTCCTAATAAACTTCATCCAAAATAAACTGTATTATACCTACTGTGTGCCAGGCACCAGTCAGCGCTTTACATGTACTAACTATGCCTGTCCTTTGAGTTGGACTTTTAGGTTATTCCCAGGGTCATAGGTCTCCTGACAAAGCACCCTCAAAAGGGTTGTTGTTGTTTTTTGTGTTTTGTTGTTTTGTTTTTCATAGCCCTTGATGTTTATTAAAAACGTTATTTATACAGAATAAGAATCTGAGAGTTGCTACATGTTGTCTCAAGGAGTTTTGGTTGTAAGTTTCAGTAATAATTCTCATAAATGAAAGGGCTGGATTCGGAATACATTTCGTTAGATGCCTGTGTCCCTGCAGCACTGGGGGCTGCAGTGAATGTGCTGTTTGCAAAATAGGCTCATGGGTCTGAGGGAAAAAGCTTTCTTCGGTGTGGAACTCGAGGCCCTGGACATTTCCTTTTGTGGCCTCTGACAGTCATACGGGAGTCCAAGGGCGAGGCGGTCTGTTTTACGGGGCAGAGATCTTTCTTACTACTTGTATCTCTCTGGCAGGACGTAATCATCACATGACATTTTCCTCCTTGAGGTTTCTAGAGAGCTTCTTAACTTCTCTCCACTTGGATCTCAGAGCAGACGGCTTCTGACTCCTTGCTTAGCGTGGGGTTTCCATAAGAGGCTGACAGATGGTCCTTTTAAACAGGCCCTCATGGCTGGGGAAATGCCGGAGAAGCAAGGTTGGGCAGATCTACTTAATAGAAATCTCTGATAACTTCCAATCCTTTGGTAGGCTGTGATCTTTGTGAAGTTTCATGATGGGGATAGATAATGCAGAGTTTCTCAACTGTATTTGTCCGTGGAGTCCCTTTTTCCTTATGCATCCTAGAGGATTGGTTTTTGCAAAGCCCACCTTGGGAATTCCCCACTGGATGAAATTAAATTCTAGTAACTCTCATGGGCTTCATTTCTGAGTATGAGGTCATGGGTCTGCCTGGTCAGATTTTGGGGATCCCATCTTAAAAGTGAACCATGGGGGCTACCTGATCCCTGCTGTTCTCACTATGTATAAACGTGAGTGTGCTGGACAGCTCACTAAATTTCTGAAATCAAAGAATTTTTCCGGACTGTCTCCAGAGGACTGCTCACTGAACATAAAACCTGGAGTATCTCTTTCTAAAACTGAATGAACAAATCAGAGGAAGAGTAAGATGTCAGACCCAGTGGAATTGGGCCTGTTCAGCATTGTAGTGAGATCCTTGAGAACTTTCCTGGGACAAGTTGCCCGCCTGACAAGGGAGGAGGAGGGCAGCCCTGTTCCTTGGCATCAGGTCAGCCTGGCCCTCCCCTGGCTTTAAAGACCCATTGGAGATACTAGACTCTATCTTTCTCTCTCCATTTTTTAGAGAAGACCTCTGGACTTTCTTCACCTTTTGTTTTACAGAAGAGGATGTGGAGAACTTTGACGTGACCAATTTGTCTCAGGACATGCTGCGAAGCATTGAAGCCGACAGCTTTTGGTGCATGAGCAAGCTGCTGGACGGGATCCAGGTGAACGGGCTGCCCTCGCAGCGCGCCTATGTCCAGGAGCTCCCTGCAGACCTCTGTGCTCCTCGTCACTCTTCTGCATCACACGGGCCCCCACGCATCTTGGTGCCTCCTGTTTGGTCCACTCACCTTTCCCTCTTTCCTTAGCTTTATAGCCTTCAAAAGGCCTGGTCTAGTGTCCCCTGGAGTCTAAGGATATTTCATGTTCTCCTAGCTTTGGGGTCCACCTGTGCCTCTCCTTTCTGCTGGACACCCCAAGCCATGTGGTTTGCCTCCACAGTGATGGCTCTGTCAGGCTTTCTACACACTGCTGTTCTGCAGTTTCCCTTGATCCCTAGAATGCTTGCACTGTCTTTGGAAAAACAGTTTGTGCCTTTAAACATGTTGGGGGAGGGGGTGGCCCAGTGGTTTGGAGTCCCTGTTCATCCTGGGCTCTCTCTCATTTGCAGGATAACTATACCTTTGCACAACCAGGAATCCAGAAGAAGGTCAAGGCACTGGAAGAGCTTGTCAGCCGGATTGATGGTAGGTTCAGAGGAGGGGATGTTCTCTAGCAACAGCACACTGCTCTGACACAGGGCCAGGGCTCGCTCCTGAGCCCTTCCTAGCCATGATCATTTCCAGTTCCCTCCGCCATTGGCATCTCCAACATCATTCCTTGTCTCCACAGGAAGGTGAGGTAGGAACTCTGCTATTAGCTTACCTTCTTTTTTCCCCTTAGTTTTCTGTTGCCAATTTCTGTCAGTTCTCCTTTAGCATCTCCCCTCAAATTCACCCTTTCTTCTCCATTCACTAGCCACAGCTCTGGTCCAGACAGGCCCAGAGTTCATAAATTCCTCCTAGGAGGACTTATCTCTTCTACTCTGCCCTCTTCCAAGCTATCTACCACTCAGCTGCATCTTCCTGAAGCGCCATTCTGGTCATGTCTAGCCAATTCCTCTTCTGCTATAAAATTTTCTGTGACTTTCCATTGGTTTTAGCCTCAAGTCTGTAATCTGCTCTTGTCCTTCATGTGATGATGTAACTTGGGACTCCTGGGCTTAATGCCAGGCCCTCAAGTCTGGCTAACAACACAGCAGGATTTCCTGGAGATCCCTGTGGTCTGTTGGGCCAGCGGGAACAAGACATGGCTCTTCCTGGAGCACAGGAGCCTGACAGTAATTCCCCGGTTCTGGCTCAGTATCATAGAATGTTAGAACTAAGAGGCAACTTGGGAAACCCTACTGTTGACTGTTGAAGAAACTGAGGCCACCCAGGGAAAGAAGTCAGAATTCAGTTTCACAAACAGCACGCAGAACCTAACAGTGAAGTCTTCTGTTAAGTGAATCTCATGCACCAGCTAAGCTGTAAAACATCCTTAGGGCTGACTCTACCAGTTCCCACACCAACTAGTAAATCTTATTTTCCGATTCTCTCAGTCATGGATTTCCTGCTTCACCTAAACATTACATCCCCACCCCAAGCCCCTACCCCCATACAGAAATTGCATATCTTTTTCTCTCCTCTCCCAGGTTCTCTTCATGAAAACCTTCCCTGATTTGTTCCACCTGCTCTGGCTCCCCCCTTATGACTTAGGATTTCAGTCTTCCTGGCTCACTTGCGTATTTACAGTGATTTCTCTCCATAGCATGCTGGTGTGTTTTCCTCCGTCTTATCACTCTGACCCAGCTGTGAGCCTCATGGCGGGACCCACCTGCAGCTCTGGTGCTTTGCTCCCCAGATGTTGCCACTGGGCGTGCACTGCTGCCAGCAGGGGTGCTGGGCTACCTGATAGAGGCCGTCATCCTCCAGGCTCCAGAGGGCAGAGGCCTCTGCCACCACCTGCCCTATCCTTGTTTTCTCTGCCCTCACAAATACCTCATAGGGCGGAGAGTGGAATTTTATTTTATTTTTTTTTTTAAAGAGTTATTTTTTATTTATACATACAAGCTGGGGTACAGGCCAGAGGTGTGGGGCGGCGAGAGGGTTCACCGGAGACAGAGCGGGTAGCAGAACAGGCAGATCAGAAACACAATGCTGAGGGGAGCAGCGGGCGAGGCAGGACAGAGGTCTGCCGCACCATGTGGGATTCTCCCTGGCCGGGTGTCGAACTCGCGTCGCCGCTGCCGACAGCTCCACAGCGCAGCGCTTAACCGCTGCGCCACCAGGGAGGCCCCTGGAATTTTAAATGTATACACCTTTATTGCTTCTTTGAATTATGGAAGTAATACTTACCATTACAAAACTTTAAGCAATCCAGAAACACACAAAATAAAAAATTTCCCCCTTCCTTAAATTCTACTCCCTAGAAATAACCATTTTTCTGCATGGGTATTCTTTCAAAAATTGTGTTAAGTGTTTTACCACATGCCAGGTGCTGTTGTAAACACTTTAATTTTCTCATTTTATCCTCCCTCCAAACCATCTGACAATCATTCATACCTCAGAAGGTTTTTATAGATTAGGAAATTGATAACAGTGATTTTTTTTTTTAAATCCTACTAAGCATTATTTGACGGGCTGCCATGTAGAACAGGGATTAAGTTTATTTGGGGTTGTTCTAGAATACCACACACACACACACACACACACACACACACACGGTAGGAGTTGGGAGGGCGCTAGTTTCTCCTGAATGTGGCAGAGCACTTCCTGGTGAATCACTTACTCCACTGGTGGGAGAGGCTGCCCTTGAGTGAAGTCAGGAACCTCTTTCTCTTGCAGTGTTTAAGTCTCTGCTGGTGGCCATCTGTCAGTGACCAGGGAGAGGATGGCCAAGGTGACCCCCAAGGTTCTTTTTCATTCTGGCTCCTGCTCTGATGAGTAATAGGTCAAGCAGCCAAGTGAGCCTTATGTCTCCTGTTTTATGGCCACAGCAGCCCTGTGAAGGAGAAAAGGCACCTTTCTTCTGTGCGCAGGCTGAGGTGGTGTGGCTGTGAGAGGGGAGAAGTAAGGGACAGTCAAGTCAGAGGAAAAGAAATGGATTCTTGTGGCTCTTTAGAGCCTGGTCCCCTAGGTGGTACCCCTGAGGCCGATGACACCTCCTGTTTCAGAGCAGGTACATAATCACTTCAGGAGGTATGAAGTCGAATATCTACAGTTTGCTTTTCGTTGGATGAACAACCTACTTATGCGGGAGCTCCCCCTTCGCTGCACTATCCGCCTGTGGGACACATACCAGGTGAGAAGAGACCCCCGCTTCCCCCACCCACACTGTCTGCCAAGTGCCCAGCTCCTCACTGCTCAGAACTCCCCCCACCACCTATTTCTCTGTCTGCCTTTGCTTTGGGGCAAAGTCTGTTTGCTCAGCCAAGAAAGGGGTGCTTTGTGCTTTCCTACCTGGGAGAAGGACTGGAACTGAGAGGCCTAGAGCCAGCTCTTTGTCAGGGCTTGGAGACCTAACAACTGTCTTTTCCCTCCCCAGTCTGAACCAGAAGGGTTCTCCCACTTTCATCTCTATGTGTGCGCAGCCTTCTTGATCAAGTGGAGGAAAGAGATTTTGGATGAGGAAGACTTTCAGGTGAGTGGCAGGAGCTCAGACTGGGCTAGGAATGAGCATTGGAATAAGACTCATCCTACTAGTGGGGCTGCACAGACAGAAGGTGCCACAGCAGGTACCTGGCTGGGCAGAGGAGAGGAGAAAGGGTGCTCAGTGAGGCTGTCCCACCCAGTCAGCAGGACATCATCAGGCCCAGAGCTCCTCAGTATGAAAAGGATCCCAGCACCAAAAATACAGCAGAGCATCTGGACGGTGCACACTGCCCTTTCATCCATTCACTGACGAGCAGTTGTGGAGTGCCTGCCATGTGCTGGGCACGGGGAAGGCATAGGCTGTGCTGGAAACACATGATAGACGACTCTGTTATCACAGAGCTTATAGGCTTGTCAGAGAGACTTAAGCAAAAGTATAGTAAACAAGTAAATTTAAGAGAATATTAGGAAATGATGAACAATTTTTTTTTAAGTAGAACAAGATAAAGGGATCACTGGGAAGGGATAATGTTGTACTTTCAAATAAATTAGTCTATTTAGGCTTACCGAGAAGGTGCCATTTGACCAAAGACTTGGGAAAGGGGAGGGAGTAAGCCATGTGAACATCTGGAGGTATGTGGGAACGACCAGTGCAAAGGCCCTGGGGCATGCATGTTTCTGGGCTGTTTGAGGAGTCACATGGGTGGTTTGGCCTGGAGCAGAAAGATCTAGGGGGAGATTGGGAAAAGCTGAGGCTGGAAAAGTCACTAGGAACCCAGATTGCAGAGGACTTTCTAGCTGCTCTCAGGACTTTGGCCTTTATTCTGAATGGAATGGGAACCATAAAAGGATCTTGAGCAGAGAAGGGACATGATCTGCCTTATGTTTTCAAGGATTTCTCTGATTTCTACATAGACTACTTAAGTGTGGGTAAGGATGGCAGCAGGGAGACCAGCCAGGAGGCTCTTGTGGTTCTCCAGGGAAGACCTGAGGGTGGCTTGGACCTGGGTGGTGGTGATGGAGGTTTGACAAATGATCATAGTTTAGATATAGTCTGCAGGTAGAACCAAGAATAATTCTTGATGAATTGGAGGTAGAGTATCACAGAAAAGGTTGAATCATACTGTACAGTTTAGAAGGCTGTCATAGTACCAGGCTCCCAGAGAAAGATCAGGAGTTCAGTTTTGGGCCTGTCAAATTTTAAATGCCGCTAGACATCCAAATAGAAATGTAGAACAGGCTGTTATATTCTGAGTCTGGACTGAGAGAGAGAAAGAGAGAAAGTGAGATCTGGACTCGCCGTTTATGGTTGGGCGCCTTTGGCTAGATGGTGCTTAAAGCCAGGACGCTGGATGAGATCCCTAAGGAAGTGAGTGTGGACAGAGGAGGGAAGAGGACCTGGAGGAGCCCTGGCAAGGTCCTACGAAAGAGACCAAGAAGAGGTGGGCAGAGCAAAGGAGGCAAGGGGAGGAGCAGTGAGCACAGCAGGGAGCCAGGGGGACAGAACG
The DNA here is from genome assembly GCA_004024925.1 of Scalopus aquaticus. NCBI lineage: Eukaryota > Metazoa > Chordata > Mammalia > Eulipotyphla > Talpidae > Scalopus > Scalopus aquaticus. Next base: position 57,372 of record PVIJ01008230.1, read on the forward strand.
TGAGGAAGACTGAAGAAGGGCGTGGGGCATGAGTTACGTGGGGGAATGCCAGGCAACCACTCCAGGAGACCCAGAAAAGAGGTGAGGGAGGTCAGATGGCCAGGCTCTACAGTCTGCAGAAAGGCCTGGCGTTTACTCGAGGCTGTTAGCTCTGGGCACAGCAATGGGTTTTGTTTTTCCCCCTGCTGTGTACATTTCTGAACTGAGTGTGTTTTGTTTTGTTTTTAATGAGCATACATCGCTTGTAAAAGTCGGGGTGGGGAGGGGTTGTAAGCCAGAAAGGTTGAATGTTGGATGTGTTTTGGAGTTCTGACTAATGACGTGGTGTTCTCAGAGCAGCGGTGTCTCCGCAGGCAGCACCGCTTGGAATTGGTGTTAGCTGGTTAAAGAACAGGAGTCTGTTCAGCAGATAGATGAAAAGACAGGACCTGGCTTGCCCAAGTAAAGGCTTCTGGGGGTAGAAGGAAAGAGTGGCTGGGTTGAGTCCTGCATGTAGGTGCTAGCTGTGTGCCAGGCCCTGGTGCTGATGAAGAGCTCAGCTTCAACAAGCAGCATATGTGACACCCTGAGATAAATGAGGAAAAGGAGCTGGAATGGCCGTGTGCTGGGGCGAGCTATCAATTTTGATAATGTGGCTGAGGTGAAGCAGGGTATCGAGAACATGAAGTCTAATTTAGTTATCATGAGCCAGGCTCAGAGGGCCTTGTCATGTGTGATAAAAGTGCTTCCCAGATTAGCTCAGGGAGGTGGAAGGTTTCCAGGAATGGCTTTTAGAAATTCACATTATCGACAGAGCACAGGACAGTCGTCTATGACTTTAAAACTATGTTAGATGTGGAGATGTTCTTTCCTGGGGAGCACATTTGACTCTCTGATGGATGGAGGTCTTTCTGCAGTAATCCACAGTATAGCAGTGGGCTTTTCATCTGCTGCTGTGTTAACATCTCAGTCCTACCATGGGTAGGTCTCGCCAGTTTCTTTAGACAAAATAGAATGGACAATTAAACTGGATAGTCTGCAAAATCTCTTCCTGCTTCCATTACCAATTCCATAATTCTAAGAATAATAGAAGAAAAAATGTTAGGGTAGAGAAGGAGCATGGTGTAGGTAGGAGTTTGTAGGAGACCTCAGGGAAGAAGGCACGTACATCCTAACTGCCAGAGGCCACTTGTGTTCAAGTCGCTGCAAATGAAGCACTGTCAGTGAACACAGGCTCCCCAGAGAGTCCAGCAAGTCTAGGGGTGAGAAGGGAGAGTGTCGGTGACTCAAAGAGGAACCAGATGAAGTAGCTACAGCTTCAGCAGACCAGCCACTTGTCACTCTTAACAGCAGGGAAGAAGTGCCATCTGTCCGGGGAGCCAGTGGAGCGATGTTGGGGGAAGCAGCAGCTTCCCTGGCAACGTCAGGGACTATGCAGAAGAGTGCGGTGGTTAAGCTACTGCCTCCTGAATGGGCTGCCTGGGGTCAGCCCTAGGTCTGCCACTTTGCTATGTTACTTACCTTAAGTAAGCGGCTCTCTATGCCTTAGTTTTCTTACTTGCAAAATGAAGATAGAATACCCACCTCTGAGGGCTATTGTGAGAATGAAACAAGTTAGTACGTGTGCAGCAGTTCAAATGGCGTAGCTGGCATAAGTACTCAGAGCAGCGAGTACTTATTATTACCATTAATATTGCTCCCTGCATGTACTCCTAAGCCTGGGAAGCAGTGAAGACAGCATTAGGAACCCAGGTCTCTAATTAGGTGGGTTTTGACTTACCTAAGTCAGACTGCAAGAATCCCAGGTGAGAGTGCCCGGCAGAAGAGCAAACAAGGCTGGAATGGAGTGTCAGTGCCAGGGGTAAAGGCCAACTGTGGTGAAAGCCCCCAGAAGGAAAAGCACCTGCTTCTCCTTGACATTGTAGTTGTCTGGGGTCACTGCCTGGGAAAGGGGGTCAACACCTGATGACAGGAGCATCACATTGAAAGGTTTCCTTCCTGAGACCTCTGAGCAAGGGGACCTGAGGCTCAGCTGTGCACAGGTATTGTCAGGACAGATGCCCCGTCCTCTGGGGCCTGAGGGCTGCTTGAAAGAGCAGAGCAGGGCCAAGGCACCTTCGTAGTAAAGGCGCCCTCAACAATTCTAGCCCCCAGCCTGGGCTGTTGTAATGGAATTGTGATAATATTGGCTTGAATTATATGTAATTATTTTTGTAGGTTGCAGTAGTCAACTATTTGTTCAATCTCATAATAGCTAGTTCTTAGCACTTTTAATGTGCCAGGCACTATTCTAAGTGCTTACCTGTGTTAATTTATTTGATTCTTGTGCAGTCCCACAAGGTAGGTTGTAATTACTACCCCCACTTTATAATGGGGAAACTGAGTCACAGTAACGTTCAGTAACTAGGCCAAGGTCATGAGGAAGTAGCAGAAACCTGAAATCTGTGGACTGTGCTCTGCTGCCTCCTGCTTTAGGCGCTGGCCAGCACTTCCTGGGCACTTGAGCTAAATCAGAAGGTACCGCTCCCTGGCAAGGACCCGCTCCCTTTCCTTCTCACAGTGTAAACGTTTAGCACACATTTCATTATGTTAAAGCTGAATAAGTTACCCCCCAGGGTCCTCCTAATGATTCCCGACCATACTGGCTCCTGGGCTCTTCTCCTTCCACTGCTAGGAAGACCTGCAAGACCCCCAGCTCCCTTTCATGCATTCCCTCTCAGAGGGCTCAGCTGCACCCCACACGTCCCTGTGGGGAGGAGGGGCTCTGTGATCCTGCTGCCTGATTGCAGTGGGGAGTCCCAGGCACGAGTGCAGGTTGCTGGAGCAGAGAGGGTGTCTGGGCCTCAATGAACCCCAGCACCCCGCCCCAGGGCCTGAGAGAGCAGGCAGGCTCCAGATCCGCCACGTACTCTCAGGACTGCGTCAGCCTCCAGAGGGACTGGCGGAGGCGGGATTCCACTCAAACCAGGTTTCTAAAAGTGTGTTTCACCCTTTTTAAAACCTTTTTACTTTAAAATAAATTTTTACGCTTATAAAAATGTTGCAAAATTAATAGAGTTCCATATGCCCCGCCCATCCACTCCAGGTTTACATCTGACACAACCATGCTACAATTTCCCAATCAGAAAATTTGTATTGATAAAATATTAATCTACAGAACCTTACCAGTTTCCCCAATGGCCTTTTTTTTTCTGGAGCAGAATCTAATACGGGCTCCCAATCTGGAATAATTCCCCGGTCTTTGTCTTCCATGACAGTGAAATTTTTTTAGACTTTTGAAGCGTGCTGGTTGGTTATCATGTGAAATATTCCTTAATTTGGGATTGTTGGGTACTTCCTCACAATGAAGTGGAAGGTCCTGCCTCTTAGGGAGGAGGCCACCGAGGGGACAGGCCCCTCGGCCATGATTCTTGGGGCATCGTGTCAGGCGGTGCCTGGTGTTGGCCTGGCTCCCCACCGCCCCTGATCTCTTGGCTTCCGTGGGTCTGCCAGCTTTTCCACTGTAAATTTACTATCTTCCCCTTGGTAATTAATCAGTATCTTCTGAGGAGACACTTTGAGACAGTGTAATTACCGAGTTTCTCATCATTCTTCCACTCACTAATTTTAACATTCCTTAATGGTTCTTGCCTGTAACAGTTATTGCTGTGATGTTTGCCTAGCGGTGATTTTCTATTCTCATCATTCCTTCTGTGTTAATTGGCATTCCACTCCAAGGAAGACCTGTCCTTCCATTCCCATTTATTCATTCAAGTATTTATTTATATCAGATGCCTGGGTATTTATTTTATCTTATGACTTACCCAACACTGTCATTTATTTTGCTGCTTAAATTGTCCCATCTTTGACCCTCGGGCGTACATTCAGGGTGACTTATTTTTTGTTTTCTTGTTACTGAAAAACTTTCAAGGGCATTATAATAATGATCATCTTAGAAATAAGGTAGTAGTAAAGATTTTATGTGACATTCGAGAAAATGCAAAACTACTTGACGGTTTGGTTCAGGTCAGTGGTTGTGGGGAAAATATGACCTTGAAGGAGCTTGAGTCTTCCGGGGCACAGGAAGTGCCTGCATCTTCATCTGGTGGTGATTTTATATGTAACAAGCCATCCAGCTGTACTCGTAAGATTTTTGTAGTTGGTTGCCTGCCATTAAACTGCATTTAAAACCCCCATCAAGGTCAGGCTTCTGCAAAACCTCCCCCAGCATTTCAAGATGGACATGGACATTACGCCAGGGCTCCGTGCTCTAGCAGCTTACAGATAAGGAGCAGGGGCAGCTGCCCTGGAGATCACCCATCTGCTAGCGGTTGTAAGTCAGTGCCTGCTGGCCCACTGCTAAGTCTGACTTTTATGCTTAAATCATAGACAATGAGGAACAAATATTTTACATTTTGTAATAATCCCTTAATTTATATTTTTAAAAAAAGATAATTTGTACTGAATAAGGCAGTAACCCACAGAAAGCCTGAAAACCGTTTGACTGCAATGCAATATATTGAGGAAAAGTACTGAATCAGAGAGAATGGGCCTCTGGTCACCCTGCAGTTGAAAAGTCATCTTGGGAAAAACAGCATCTGTAAGAGCCCAGAAGAGCATGAGACCCCAGAAAAATAGAGGAGGCGCTAATAAAGCTTCAGATGAGTCAGAACTGATTTCTATAGGCACTCCAAGGACTAACAAAGTTTCTTTAAAGACATAAAAAGGGAACTGGCAAGGAAGTCAGTGCAAGCAAAGTAGTAGCTGATACCAGAATCCTTTGCTTTCATCTTATATATGCAAACCTTGGAGAGAGTTCCACTCTGAAGTTTTCTTTTGTAGGAGACAGGTCAGTCATTAAATGAAAGGGTGCTAAGCCCGTGGGATGTTCCAGGCCTAAATAACAAACTAAATGTAAATAAACCCCTCAAACCAGATGGCATCCCCTCACCATTTCTTCAGGAATTCAAGGACGGGGCAGTGGAACATTGCCTAAGAATGGTCCCTGTCTTTACTGACATCCAGTGAATTTCCAGTTTGAATCCTGCCCAGAAGAAGGATTCAGAGGGAACCCTGGGAGCTGAAGGCCTTTTTCCACAGCAAGCTGGTGTGAGAAAGGGCATGATTCCTAGACATGAAAACAAAAAAAATCCATGAGGGGACTCCACACAGCCTTCTCCAAGGGGAAGCTTGCCGAATGCCTGAGGTCCTTTGATGCTGGGGACACCAGTGAACAGAAGTTTGCTCTCAAAAAGTTTACACACAAGAGTGCATTTTTGAGATTTTGTATTGGGATCAGAGGAAATGTCATGCTAACTCACCATCATAAAACAGGAGGAATGTTTTAAAATACTTATTTGAGTAGGAAATTATTTTGACGTTGCTGCCCGAATGCACTTTATGTTGGAAAAATGTTGCTAAACGATTCTAAATCACAAGGTCCACGGTATCTTATTTAATATATATTTTATGTGGCTTCTAAGTTCTTTTTTTGTCAGCTGTTACATGTCCTACCTTTGGTTGTGCTTAGTCCTTACCACTGAATAAAATTAATCACCTTGGGGCCTCCCTGGAGGCCTAGAGGTTAAGTCTCAGCGCTATCATTGCTGCATCCATCCCTGGCCAGGGAGCTGACTCACATGGCGCAGCAGACCTCTCCTGTCTTCCTGCTGCTCCCCTCAGCAGTGTATTTTAGTAGATCTGCCTGTTCTGCTCCCCATTCTGTCTCTGATGAATCCTCTCACCAACCCCCCCGTACCTCTAGCCTACACCCCAGTTCTTCTACACACAGACACACACACACACAGACACACACACACAGACACACACACACACACAATTAGTCAGCTCTCCCAGATTTCCTTCAAACAATTTCTTTTTAATTCCTTCTACATTATGCTCAACCTGTCTTCCAACTCCGTCAAGCAGTATATGTTATAGTGGTTATATTATGAATTCTAAAACCAGATTATCTGGGTTCAAATACCAGTCCAGTACTGTTTTGTGACCATGGGCAAGTTCTTAACCTCTGCCTCAGTTTTCTCATCTGTAAAATGGAGATAATAACATATACCTCACAGAGTGGTGAGAATTAAGTGAGTTAATGCAATGTGTCTATGAACCATTTAAGCGCTGCCTGGTATATAGAAGGTGCTCAGTAAATGATAACTACCATTATTGTCATCCTTGATGTTCTCACTCTTCATTTGCAATTCTTCCATCTACTTGGTCTTGTCTATTGGGTATCCTTTACCAAAGCCTCTTGGCTTATTACCTACTGTCCCTTCTTCTCCATTAGCCCCCTTACCTAGTTGTCTTTCCCCCTCTCCAACATGTCTTAAATTTCCCCTCTGCCGTATTCCTTTTCCTTTGGGATCTGTAGGTTTTTAAAAGGTACGTGGGCCAGGCCCTTTTCTGATATTTCAGCCACTTCCAGCCTTCCTCCTATGGAGGCCATTGCCCTTCTCCATTAATTTGGAAACACTCTGCTGCTTGCCCCACAAGCTGTCGTCTCTTCACAGCATCTCATCTGACTGTGTGTCAAGCTTAGTGCTCTCATGAGCTCTTTGTAATATTCAGTTGTCACTTGCCCTGCCAGTGTACCTTCTTTACCCTAGATAAAGAACCTGATTTTTTAATTACCATCTTCTTCCAGCCATGATTATTCAGTTTCTATTTCTTGATCTCTATTCAAATACATCAATGCATTGGGCAGGGTTTCCCATTGTTCCTGCGCTATAATGAAGTTGCAGTTCCTAGACAAAACCACCAGGTGGCAGTGGTTCCTCCCGGTTAAGTCTCACTGCCCTTGGGGAAATTGGGGAAGTTAACTTGCTAGGTGGAATTATTTCAAGGATTTTGGGAGGTTTCTAGCAAGACCAGGAAGAATTAGAAGTTACAGGTAGCTCCTATCCCAGCAAAGAACATTCTCTTCTAGAAAAATCACCCCTTTGTTGGTAATTGCTTAGGCCTACATAATCATTATAGAAAATACCAATAATCAATAAGGAAAAAATATCAGTTTCCTGAAAGCTGACTACACAAGGGTATTGTTTCCTTTCAGACACTGCGCTGTACAAACCTCCATAAATGAATGCATGTTTTACTTGCATGACTGTTGCTAAAGCCATTTTGTATACTTTGTTTTCTAATCACTTTACAGAGTATAGTGGATGTTCTATATTGTCAAAAAGTATAATGCTAGAGGGCCTTCCTGGTGGCACAGCGGTTAAGCGCTGCGCTGTGGAGCTGTCGGCAGTCGCCCGGCCGGGGAGAATCCCACATGGTGGGGCAGACTTCTCCTGCCTTGCCCGCTGCTCCCCTCAGCAGTGTATTTCTGATCTGCCTGTTCTGCTCCCCACTCTGTCTCTGGTGAACCCCCTCGCCGCCCCACACCTCTGGCCTGTACCCCAGCTTATGTAAAAATTAAAAAAAAAAAATCATCTTGTTAAAAAAAAAAAAAGTATAATGCTAGAGTGCTGGCTGCATGGCATCCGCTGCAGGGAGGACAGGGACGATGTCTGTGTGGCTATGGGGAGCAGAGGCCACGGGCCAGGGGTGGTTAGGGTGGCAGAGGACACTCTCCTCTGGGTAGAGACATGGCCAAGTCCAGGAACAACACCATGTACAGCCAGTCCTCAAAATGGTGCAGAAATGGCACGAAGAAACCCTGCTCACAAACAATCTTATAAGGTGTTAAGACCCCAGGATCCTGAGGAACATGTGCTTTGCTAAGAAGCACAACAGGAAGGGCCTGAAGAAGATGTAGGCCAGCAGTGCCAAGGCCACGAGTGCACCTGCAGAGGCTGTCAAGTCCTTGTAAAGCCCAAGAAGGTCAAAACCAGTCTAGGGCAGCAGCCACAAGCTCAGTCACTTGCCTACATTGCTCACCCAAAACTGGGGAAATGTGTTTGTGGCCACATGGCCCAGGGTCTCAGGTTCTGCTGGCCAAAGGCGAAGGCTCAAACCAAGGCCCAGGCTGAAGCTATAGTGCAGGCTCCTAAAGGAGCCCAGACACCCCAGAGTCTCCAGAGAAGAGAACCCTGTCTGCCCATGTGAGGACAGGAGGGCTGGGGCGACCTCTGGGCTGCCGTCTGCATGGTGCCAGTGGCCTCCCATGCTAGTCATGTAAATAAACCTGAGACAGGCTCTGTCAGAAAAAAGAAGGTATGTATCACCATCCTTTCCCCCATTTTTTAAAAATGTTTTACACCTTACATGGTACATGCTTGTACAAAACTTGTGAAAATATTAAAATCATGAGTTGGCTACAGAGTATTCCATTTTGCAGATTTAGCTTTATTTAATGAAAGATCACTCTGTGTGACATCTAGGGGTTTCCTTTCTTGGGACCTCATTATTAGACCTATATCCCCAGTGTGTTTTTATTCCTTAAGAGCTTTTATATCTCTCTAGTGGAAACCCCAAACCTAGTTGCAGAAGTGTGTGAAAAAGTGGGTTGCTGGGCCCCATCCCAGACCTTTAGAATCCAAAAGTCCAAAACTCCAGACATGAGGCTTGGACCTGTGTTTCACAGTTGATCCAAATGTTGCAGCCTGACTGAAGCAGGCCGTGAGGACAGGTAGGGCCACCGCTAGAAGCCCTAAGGGTTTCACCGAGGCAGGGCCCAGTGCCAGCAGAACCTGCGGCCTTGCTTATTTTCTGGATGAGGCTAAGCACATATTATTCTTCCCACTCCCCTTCCATGGAAGACAGGGCTGGTTCTGAGTGTATAGGTATGTCCTCAAGAGATAGGATAGCAATTTGACCTCACCCAGCAAATTGATGGAAATAAAATTCTGTGCAGACAGAAGCAATTTGTACAAAAGGTTTTTCAATAAATAAGTTTTAAAATGTAAATTAGTGTTAATGTGGACACTCAGGGGTTAAACTGGCCTCTGAAGGGAAGTATTATAAGAGGAGTTGTTGGCTGTGTGGATAAAGAGGGGCAAGCTACAAGAGCAAGAGACTTTAACCTAGGGCCCACACTTGAAATTTAGAGGGTCCCCACACTCGAATGGAAAATGGTTTTATTTTTAATGACCTCTGACTCCAAGTTAGCATTTCTGCAATAATGAACATAGGCAACAAAGCACAGTAAAATTAGCAGTACCTTTTTTGTCACTAATTGCAAGCATTTTCCTGTCATATTTAGTTGCTGCAAATGTCTCAAAACAGTGTTTATGCTTGTTACTACTTTGAAATTAAGGTAGTTATTTAATTTGCCATTACATCTTGTTAGAATTTGTTAACAGAGTACATATATTGCAATATCACAAATTTCTTTTAAAATACTCTAATAACTATATTTCAATTTAACTATGTATTTGATTTTATGTAATTAAAAGCATTATTTTAAGAAAGGATTCATTGACTTCACCAGACAAGAGTCTGAGGTACAAGAAAAGTTGAGACCTCTAGAGAATCTGCCAAACTTAGAATAAAAATTTGATTCTGTAAGGAAGATGTTGATAAAGGTGGGGGGCAGCAATACCTTTTCCACTGGGTGGGGTGTGGGCACTTAGAAGAAATAGGAAGCAGGAGAGAAGAGCAAAGGGACCAGAGGTCAGAGAGTTCATGGTGCTGGCAGGATTGGGGGAAGGGAGGCATAGAGGGTGTTATGTGCCAAGGGCAACATTTTTAAAATAAATTGAGATATAAGGCCTCCCTGGTGGCTCAAGGGGTTAAATGTCAGCACTCTGAAGTTATCCACATTCACTGCAGCACGAGTTCAATCCCCAGTCAGGGAGATTCCCACATAGCGCCTCAGACCTCTCCTGTCTCGCCCGCTGCTCCCCTCAGCAGTGTATTTCAGTCAATCTGCCTGTTTTGCTCCCCACTCTGTCTCTGGTGAATCCTCTCACCACATACCTCTGGCCTGCACCCCAGCTCTTGGTATGCATAAATAAATAAATCTTTAAAAATAAATAGAGATATAAATGATTGTTCTCTTAGAAAGAATAAGTTTTGAGGCAGACATACGAGTGAGCCTAGTTGGAGCCCCGGGAGAGCTGTGACTGAGAGAGATGAGCAAACCAGAGACACTCAGCAGCTGCAAGCAGGCTCTTTTAAGTGATGTTGGCAGCTAGGTAGGTTGAGTAGAGTATCTCTAGTTGAGCACCTACTCTGAGTGGCGTTCAGTAATGATTTGCCGATGGGGGGGCGGGGTGTTAACTTGGAGGAGGTGGGTAACTGAGAAAGCAGATGCTAGCAACTGAGGCTGGGGCAAGGATGGATGTAGCGCCAGCAAGCATAGGGCAGGTTTCCTATCAACTCGGGCAGTCAGACAGATAAAGCAGAGTCCTGGAGCATTCAGTGGATTTTTCAGGCTTTAAGGCTCTCTCGGAACCAGGTTCACAGGTACCCCAGGCAGGGAGGCTGGCATACAAGAGGCAGGCCTGGGCCAGGCAGGGACGGGTGCTGGAAGACAGGCAGGCGACTGAGACTCCCAGCTCACCACAAATCCTTATACTCTCTCTGGGCTCTCTGGAGTTCTCTCATGGTCTCGCCTCTTTTGTGGTCACTCGTCCTCTCGTAGCTATCCTCCTGCAGCTGTTCTCAGTCTGCGAGTGATGCCGCCCTTATATCCCTGACCTCTAGGCCCAAGTGTGCACTTAATGCATGTCACACCCATGCTCCAGGTGTCCGGGTGCATGCCCCACGCCCATGCTCCCAAGCACCTTCTACATCAGCACAGTCAAGGCTGCAGGTGATAGCCACAGAGGCAAGTGGTGTACAAAGCCTGATTAATTCACCCTACAATGGACATACTACAGGAGCTGGAAATCTGATTGCTTCCTTGCTGTTCTTCCTGTAGGTTCATCCCCAAGGTTTAAGACTTGGGGCTCCAGTCTCAGACCTGGAGATCTCAGTGAAAGGGATTACAATTAACAAAGTTTGTTTAATGAGAATATTCAGTAAAGGCAGAGAGCAAGGGAAATAAGCATTTTTCTGGAACGTATTTTCTGGATGAATATTAAGCAACTTTTAAATTTTTATGCCCTTTGACATAGTAATTTCATTCCTAGGAATTTAGCCCAAGGAAATAATCTAAAATAATGGCTTTATGTACAAGGCTGTTCATTATAATTTTATTATAATGAGAAACCAGAAATAATTAAATGCTCGAAACAGGAAGATGTAGAATAAATTATGGTCCTCCTGCATCATGGAAATTTTTTTGACCATTGAAATGTCTGCGACAAGTTTTTAATATTAGAGAACATGTTTATGTAAATGCTAAATAGATTCAAAATTATATAGGGAAAATATTTCAGTTGTGTAAAATGTACAGAAGAAGTACTGAAAGGAAATATGCCAAAATGTTTAAAAGTGGCTGCCTCTTGATGAAGTGATACGTGATTTATTTTCTGCCTCTTTACAAAACAAAATTTCCACAATCTTGTTTAAAAAAGTGAACTTTAGAAAAATATTCTGTCACACAAGTAATATACAAAGACTATGGTAAAAAGTGAAAACACGCAGCTCAAAAGATATCAAAGTATAAAGAGAGAAAGTGGGCCTTCCTAGTTAATCACAGCACTATGAAGCTATCCAGAGCCACCGCAGCCCAAGAGTTCAATACCCAGCCTGGCAGCTTCCCACATGGCACAGCAGACCTCTCCTGCCTCGCCCGCTGCGCCCCTCAGCAGTGTATCTCAGTAGATCTGCCTGTTCTGCTCCCTACTCTGTCTCTGGTGAATCCTCTCACCACCCGTGTGCACACCTCTGGCCTACACCCCAGCTTGTATGCATAAATAAATAAATCTTTAAAAAAAAATTAGAAGAAAGTGAAAGTCTTCCTTCTCCAAAGGCAGCCACTGTTTTACCACCTAGCCTTCTGACACTTGTTGTTCACATGTGCAGAAATACTATCGTGGGGTCTCCTTCACTAAGTGGGAGCATCCTCTAGCTTTCTACAACTTGCGCTTTTTTCCCTCCTAAAAATGTCTCCAATATCTTTTCACCTTAGCACCTGTGCTCCTACTTCATCTGTGGCAGGTGCTGCCTTGTCCTCAGGAGAACCATGGTTTAAGCACTCCTCACTGACAGACCCTCCCGGGGTGGCCATTCCCCCCTTCTCTGAAGCAGTGGTACAGTGAACACCTTTGTCCCAGATTGTGACTAGTTCCCCTACCAGAGGGACATAGAGGGAGAGTTGCTGGATCAAAGATCCTGTGCATTTCTGACTTTGATAAATTGGTTAGAATGATATAAACTGAAGTCCCTAAAATAGCAGTGGCATAAAACAAGTTGGGTGTTCATGTCTTTTCAGTTAGCAAGTCTACGTGTGAGCAGTCAGGGCCAACACTCTTGACTTTAAAGCTGTGAGAACTCGGACTCCCGTCTTCATTTTCAGTGTGTGACTTTAATCTATTGGTGCAAGATGACTGTTTCTGCTACTCTGTTGACACCCCTTTCTGGGGAGGGGAGAAGGAGAATTTTAAGACAGAACCCAGAAGTCACGCTGTCCTAGAATTGGTCAGAACTGAGTCATATTGGCCATAGGTAGCCAGGATCTGCAGCCTTATCCCAGCTGAGTTTCTGTTCCTGAAGGAAGAACTCTCATCAAAGATGTGCATGATTTTACACTGCGAACTCCCAAGCTGTGCTGGGCTTTCAGATCAGCTAAAAGCAGGGTTTGTAAGAGAAATCACAGCATGGGGGCGCCGTTGCCATCCTGTCCATTACTTATTTACCTCACTCCTCTGCTTTCCCCCTTCATTCTTCTCCCTTTTTCCTTATTGATCTGTAGGCACTCCTTTTTTAAAAAATTACTATTATGGTTACTAACCTTTTGCCTTTTACAGGTATTATAAGTCTTTTCTTACGGTTTCTTATATTTTAACTTAGTTTTTAGTGCCTCCTGACACCCTGAAGTTTTAAAATTATGTGTGATTATATCTGTCAGTCTCTCTGGCTCTAGCTCGTGTGTCTTGGTACAATTATCATCAGGAATTCTATAATAATCAGAAAAAATAAGACTACTCAGTTCAGAAAGAGTCATAGGAAAAAAACATGAGGCAGCAGCAGAAGCATGGGTAACTGAGTTACAGAGATAACCTAGAGTCTCGCGTTCATTTTTTATTCCAAAATACTCTTTATTTTTTTATTGTTATTTATATATTTTACATTGTGTATTCACCGATTCACCCGTGACCCATCACCATAGTTCTTTGTGCTCTTTTCTACCCCATTTTGAGCCCTTATCCCCCTCTTCCCTCACTGAGTGTCTCTCTCTTGTTTGGTTCCTCTATATTCCTCTTATAAGTGAAACCATTCAATATTTTTTTCTTTCTTTCTGGCTTATTTCTCTGAGCATGATCCCTTTTAGTTCATTCCATGTTGCTGTGAATTGCATGTGTTCATCTTTTTTGAATGTTGAATAGTGTCCCATTGTGTATATGTACCACATCTTCTTGATCCAGTCATCTATTTTTGGGCATCTGGGTTTTTCCTATACCTTAGCTATTGTAAACAGTGCTGCAATAAACATACGGGTACATGTATCCTTTTGGATTAGTGGTTTTGTGTCCTTTGGGTAGATTCCCAAAAGTGGCATTGCCAGGTCATATGGAAGTTCCATTTTTAGCAGTTTGCGGAACCGCCGTATAGCTTTCCACAGTGGTTGGACCAGTTTGCATTCCCACCAGCAGTGTAGAAGAGTTCCTTTTTCTCCATCTAATATCTTCTTTAATAAGCTACCTCCATGGGGCTTCCTGAGGAACCTGGGCTTTGCAAACTGAATAGGATTTAGATAGGTGGAGAAGAAAGGAGAAGGTGTCCCAACTGAAAAGAACAACATAAATTAAACCACAGAGGCACATCCAGACCAGGAAGTGCACTGGATAAAGCATGTCCATTGGGGATGGTGGGAAATAAGCTGGACAGGTCGGTGGAGAGTGGTCTTTGGAGAATAGCATAACAGTGGTTACAATAAAAGGATTAGGAGAACAGATGGTGAATACAGAAAGCTATGCAGCAGTCTTATCAATAAAGGTGATTGTTGTTTTTGTTTTTTAAGGAAGCAAATTCTGTAACCAATGGGAGATGGCTGGGTGAATTAGGATATAGCCACATGATGGAATAGTAACACTGAGAATAATCATTTTTGAAGGCTGCATGGAAAAACATGAAAATTATAGTAAAAAGGGGTAATTAAAAAGCATATAAAATCATAATTATGATTACAACTATTTAAAGAAATACGCATGTGAAAAAAGACTAAAAGGAATGCATCAAAATTAAGAAAGGTATATTTGGATGATGAGTGATTATTTTTCCCTTTTAAATACCCTTATTTATTGTTGTGATTTGCTGTAATATTTTTAAAGAGGCAGGTGTTAGTGGATTGGAGAATCAGCAGAGGCTCTTCAAGGGTTCTAGAAGGTGCACTTGGGGGCCGAGGGCTGTGTGCTCCTTGGGAGGAGGGAGGCCAGACCCTTTGGGTAGGTGATCCAGGAGAAAAGGGCCCCATTCTGGGGTCTGCTGGTCCCTGGGTCTGCAGTCCTGGGGTGATAAAAGTCATGTCTTGCGTTCCAGGGTCTCCTCATGCTGCTACAAAACCTACCTACGATACACTGGGGCAACGAAGAGATCGGGCTGCTTCTCGCCGAGGCTTACAGACTCAAGTACATGTTCGCCGATGCCCCGAATCACTACCGCCGATAGGTGCTGTCTCCCCGTGGGGACCCCGACCGCCCCATCTCTGATGGCGATCTGATCACTGTGGCCACTGTGCGAGCCATGGACCCCGGCCAGGAACCACTCCTGCTGTAAAAAGCTCACATCCGCCGCCCAGGTCTTAACTTTTTGGCGTGCCTGTCCACCACTCCATGTCTCCAGATGGACCTCTTGGACCAGTATCAGTATTCATGCCATGTGGATGGGCCAAGCTTGGGGAGAGGACAGAAAAGGAGGTACAGGGTTGTCTGCCCCTTTCAGAGAAACTGGACAAAAGAGGGGAAGGCTCAGGGTCTCAACTCACTTTGTCCCTATAAGGACCTGCTGTCTCTCACCTCCCAGCTCCAACGGATACCTTTGCTTTTTGTGACATAGTTTAATTTGATCACAGGTCAAGAAACGCCTTATGTTTTGAAAACACTTCGGGTCCCTCCCCCCTCCCTAGTTCCCTAGCCTTTCCCCTTCTGCCCTAGTCTGAGCCAGCGAGGGGCAGCTTTTAAGATGGAGGAGGCACTGATCCTTATAACTTTGGGAAGAGGCCTACACCTAAGGGCTAGGAGTTTTATTTTTCCTTTCTCACCAGATGTCCGTGTGCCTGTGTTTATGTGTGGGTGTGGGTGCACGCACCCACTAGCATTTAGCTTACGTCTCTGAATTTCTCTGTCTAGACTGGCCCCATCACCACCAGCTGGGAAGGGCCCCGTGACCAAGTGTACAAACGTCCTTTGAGAAAGATCAGGGCAGGGGCGGGACAAGGGGCTTTTTACCTCTCCAAACCCTTTTTCCATGATGACCCACTCCAAGATATGATGTGTAAATTGTGTTATTATGTATATGGGTAAAGTTGTACAAATATATGTCCTCTTTGTAGCAGATATGATTTTATATTTATAATGTGCATTGACATGTGAGAGCAATCTAGGTCACTAGCACAGATGAAGCTGCCGGGCAGGTGGCTTCAGCACCTCCAGGTTGGTTTCTGGGTGCCTTCCTGTGAGGGAGGTGAGTCTGCCAGAGTGAGCGCAGCTGAGCAGATAGGGGGCTGTTTTGAGCACCCTTATCATCAGTGTCTCAGTTTTCCTCTCCTGCCCTACTTCCCCCCTCACCCCAGCCTTGTGGAGCATCTTTCTTGCTCCTTCCCCCCTCCTCAGCAGACAGAGCTCCTTACCCTTCACCCTGCCACCTCCCAGAGAGAGCAACAGAGGCAGAAGCCCTTCTGCATGTTTTTAGCTCTTGCCCTTCCCCAGTCTGGGGAGGGCTTTTGTTTTCACATTTTTAAGTCAGCATTGTATTCAAGACAAGCTGTGACTGACTCCTCAGTGCCAAGGAAAGGGGTTTCCTGTGTGTCCCTAGGGTTTTGGGCTCTTCTCAGAGAGGCATTCCCATGTCCCCCACTGTCACCATTCACCCCATGCAGCTCATGAGATGTGTGACCCATGTTCAGTTCTTGGCGTTTAGTAACGGAGAGGTAGGGACAGCTGTCATCTTCTTGAGAAGCTAGGTGGCATCCCCAGTGGGTCTCTGCCAGTGAAACCCCCCACAGCGGCCTGTTACATTTCTCATGAGGAGCTGTTTCTCAGGCATTCTTCCTCCCTCTTTCCTTTTCCCCTCAGTGTGCCTCAATAGTCTCCTTCACAGAGAGGGAGGGCATCCGACCCTCCCTCAACCAGACTAATTAAAGAAAGACACTTGTGTTCCCAAGTGGTGGTTTTATTTTTTTAGTTTTTATGTTTGTATGGGAAATTGTGGATAAAGTGAAAGAATTGTAAATAAATAGTGTATTTCCTCCTCCACTGCTGATTTTTCTTCCATGGATTTGTGTAACCTGGGGTCTAAGGTGCCTCCTTTTCTTGGGTCATTTTACTGACACTACTAGTGTGGGGACAAGCCTTGTAGGACAAGCGGGGAATCTATAGAAGATCGAAAGGCAGTCTCAGAGGATATCTGCAAACCCTGCTGAGCACCTACTCTTGAAGGAGACTGGGAACTACAGAAATGAGGAACACAGTTCCTGATAGCTGACATTTACAGACACCCTTACCATGTGCCAAGCACTGTCATAAGCACCTTTTCTGGATTATTTCCTTAGTCCAAAAAGAGTGTATCATCTAATGGACAGTAGAAAATTGATTAGAATTTCAGAGCTGGACAGAAACATGGAGCCATCGGGTCCAACATCCTCTTAGTTGGCAGAGGAAAACCCCACCCAAGGCCAGGGGAGGGAGCTCCGGAGCAAGTGTGGAAGGGCTGGCCACATGGGTTATCTGCAGTGTTTTTCCCATCAGACCAGATAAACTGAATTATGTTCCAAGATTTGCCCTCCCTTTAGGGTCTTCATTAAGGTTCTTTTGGTTGATGGTTGGTTTTTCTCTTGGGATCTTGTCTCAAGAAGGGCAGTTGATTGCATTTTTCATCTACAAAGGATAGGTTGGAATGATTTCTCCACCCAGAACTTCTTCCTAGGAGTCATTCAAGAGTATGTGTTGGTTTCAGTCATTAGGAACTATATTAGAATTAAATTCTGATACATATAACAAAAGTTAAAAATAACTGACTTACACAGAATGAGGATTTACTTCTCCTTCACATAAAAGTCCAGAAGTAGGCAACCAAGGGCTACTATGAGTCTGTTTCACAAAGTCTTTAGGAACCTTGAGTTCTTCTCTAGAGCTTCATGGTCAAGATGGCAGGCGGAACTCCAGTCACTACATCCACTCTCCAATACAGAATGTATTAAATGAGGGCCAAAGAAAAAGGAACGAAGGAAATGTGTCAGCAGTATTTTAAGGACGGTTCCAAAAAGCTGCCTCATGATACCTCCTCTTAACAACTTCCAGGCCAGAACTGAGTCTCATGGTGGGTCACACCTAGTTGTAAGGGAGGTTGGGGAATTAGTCTATTCCAACAAACTTAATGCCTCACTCAAAATCAGGATTCTCTTGCCATAGAGGAAGGGGAGAATAGATATTCTGTAGAGATAGTAATCTCTATAATAAGAACTTTTGAAAATGAAGACGAGACTTGCCCTTAAGCTTATAGGGGGATCGTATGGAAGCTCCATGGTTAGCAGTTTGAGGAATCGCCACACAGCTTTCCATAGTGGTTGGACCAGTTCACATTTCCACCAGCAGTGTAGAAAAGTTCCTTTTTCTCCACATCCTTTCCAGCATTTGTTTTTGCCTGTATTTTTAATGTGTGCCATCCTCACAGGTGTGAGGTGGTATCTCATAGTGGTTTTGATTTGCATTTCCTTGATATAAGTGATGTTGAGAATTTTTTCATGTATCTGTTGACCATTTGCTTTTCTTCTTTGGAGAAGTGCCTTTTGAGCTCTTCTGCCCATTTTTTGACTGGGTTATTGGCTTTGCTTTTGTCGAGTTGTGTGAGTTCCTTGTAAATTTTTGTTATTAGTCCTTTATCAGATGTATTGTGTGCAAAGATCTTTTCCCAGTTGGTAGGGTGTCTGTTAGTTTTGGTTAATGTCTCTTTTACTGTACAGAAGCTTTTCATTTTGATGTAATCCCATTTGTTTATCTTGTCTTTCACTTCCTTCGCTTTGAGGGATGTGTCTTTCAAGATTTTGCTGAGATGTATGCAATACCACTTTTGGGAATTTACCCAAAGGACACAAAAACACTAATCCGAAAGGATACATGCACCCGTATGTTCATTGTGTCACTGTTCACAATAGCAAAGGTATGGAAGCAACCCAGATGTCCAAAAGTAGATGATTGGATCAAGAAGATGTGGTACATATATACAATGGAATACTATTCAGCATTCAAAGAAGATAAACACATGCAATTTGCGACAACATGGATGGAATTAGAGGGGATCATACTCAGTGAAATAAGCCAGAAAGAAAAAGAAAAATATCGAATGGTTTCACTTCTAACAGGACTATAAGGAAACCAAATAGGAGAGAGACACTCAGC
>PVIJ01008231.1:0-75920 GCA_004024925.1 Scalopus aquaticus
CACCAGCAGTGTAGAAGAGTTCCTTTTTCTCCACATCCTTTCCAGCATTTGTTGTTGCCTGTATTTTTAATGTGTGCCATCCTCTCAGGTGTGAGGTGGTATCTCATAGTGGTTTTGATTTGCATTTCCTTGATTATAAGTGATGTTGAACATTTTTTCATGTATCTGTTGGCCATTTGCTTTTCTTCTTTGGAGAAGTACCTTTTGAGCTCTTCTGCCCATTTTTTGACTGGGTTATTGGCTTTGTTTTTGTTGAGTTGTGTGATTTCCTTGTAAATTTTTGTTATCAGTCCTTTATCAGATGTATTGTGTGCAAAAATCTTTTCCCAGTTGGTAGGGTTAGTTTTGGTTAATGTCTCTTTTGCTGTACAGAAGCTTTTTATTTTGATGTAATCCCATCTGTTTATCTTGTCTTTCACTTCCTTAGCTTTGAGGGATGTGTCTTTCAAGATTTTGCTGAGATGTATGTCGTGTAGAGTTTTGCCTATATTTTCTTCTATACATTTTATGGTTTCAGGTCTTACATCCAGGTCTTTTATCAATTTTGAGTTGACTTTTGTGCAGAGTGTGAGGTAGTAGTCTAGCTTCATTTTTTTGCGTGTGGCTGTCCAGTTTTCCCAGCACCATTTATTGAATAGACTGTCCTTGTTCCACTGCATTTTCTTTGCTCCTTTGTCAAAGATCAGTTGTTCATAGATATGTGGCTTTAATTCTGGGTATTCTATTTGGTTCCATTGGTCTTTCTGTCTGTTTTTGTTCCAGTACCATGCTGTCTTAATTATTATGGCTCTGTAGTATAATTTGAAATCAGGGAGTGAAATTCCAGCGTTTTCTTTCTTTTTAGTTAGTAGGGCTTTAGCTATGCGAGGTTTTTTGTGGTTCCATATGAATTTCATCAGTAGTCGATCTATTTCTTTGAAGAATGTCATTGAGATTTTTATTGGGATAGCATTAAATCTGTAAATTGCTTTTGATAGGATTGCCATTTTGATAACATTAATCCTTCCAATCCATGAACAAGGGATGCCTTTCCATCTTCTTGTGTCTTCTTCTATTTCTTTCAACAGAGTTTTGTAGTTTTCTTTGCATAAGTCCTTTATGTCTTTTGTTAGATTTATTCCCAGATATTTTATTTTTTTGGTTTTGATTTTGAAGGATGGATTTCTTAATTTCTTCTTCTTCAGATTGGGTGTTTGCATAGAAGAATGCTACTGACTTTTGTGCGTTGATTTTGTATCCTGCTACTTTACTGAACTGGTCTATTATTTTGAGTAGTTTTCCTATGGAGTTTTTAGGGTTTTGTATATATATTATCATATCATCTGCAAATAGAGGCAGTTTAATTTCTTCCTTTCCTATTTGGATCCCTTCCAACCTTAACCAGGCACTGTGTGTTATTTAGAATAAATCTCCATCAAATACTAGTCTCCTTTGCTTTTCCTTTTATCTTCAACAGTCACCAGAGCTAATAGATTTCAACTTAGAAGTCAACTCATAGAGTGAGTTGAGACCAAGAAGAATCAATGTGGTGAGATGATTTAGCCAAGGTTTTGGCAGAGTTTTTGATAAGTAATGATTGATTAGGGCCAGGCAGGGTGAGTCACAGCATGAGTGACACACATTTTTCATCTTTGATTTAGAAGTTAAGATCTTTGTGAAAATATGCTTTATCTTTTTTTAGAAAAAATCTATTCACTATGTGACCTAAACATTGTGTAATGCATATATGGGATGCTCCTTATGTATTTGTAGTTTGAATACTTATTCTGTGAATACCAAAACACTTATTTGTACCCTGAGTATGAATCTAATTTTGTGTCTTAGAAAAATTTTCCTTTGTAAGAGTAAAATCATTAATTTGTAATATATTGCTAGACTAAATATTTCTGTATTACTCAAATGTCACCTCTTTATTTATCATAAAATAGCCTTCTGCAAGTTATTATGAGTGAAAACATCTCTTTTATCACTACATCTTTCCTGTGAAAAACAAAAATAATTTCTATTTTTCTTGGGGTTAACAGGTGTTATAAAACCCCTTGAAATAATTTGTAAAACACTGCTAAAATTCTATAGTTTAGTGTGAATTCTTGTTGAACTCAATAGAAGTTCACTTATTATATTCATAAGTATTAAAATCATACAAGGATGAAAAGAGATACAGGTAAAGAATTCATAGTGCCTAATTTTTTAATATAAAATGTTCCAGTGAGTTGTCTCTCAAAACAAAAACACAATATACAGGCACATGTTGATATTTCATTATGTTTCCAACATCCAGCATTGGTCTCTAGGGCAATAATTTGAAGTAGCAAGTGAAAATAACTCAATTTCAAAGTATTTATCAAACTTCAAAGTAAAATCAGATTTTTTTGGTGTGCCTATCTGAGTGATTGTTTCCTCTCTTAGTTCTCAACCTAATTATTGTTTTTGATAGTTTTGAGCATTTTCACTTAACCAAGGCCAGTCATCTTCAAAAATCTTGTTTCTATAATATTGATAGTATTAACTGTCCTTAACTCAAAAAGAAGATAAATCATGCACTATAGCCAATGAATGTCTGAACAATTGGGTAGTAATTATATTTTTATCATTTTTCCTTTTTTATTAAAGTACATTACTCCAATCCGTCAAATCTGTCAGCCAAGCCACTGGGAATCAAATCTAAAAGCTGTCATCTGTAAATGAGAAACTTTGTGAGTGCGGTGGTATTTCACAGGCAACACCATGGAGCACCGTTCTTAGGCAGTAGAATAGGGAGAAGCATAGGAATTTGATAGAGCTGGATTCAAATTCCAGCTTTGTTATTTATTATGTGACTTAACTTCAAGTCTCAGTTTCTTTATCTATAAAATGAAGATAAAGTAACCAACTTATAGGATTGTTATTTTCTATAGGGATGCTTGGCATTATGAAGATATAGAGATAAGTAAATTATATCTAAATTTGAATACATAATCTTCTTTGTTTTTATTTAATGTTACCATTTTTTAGTCAACTCCTCAGTACACCCTTTATGTTCTCTTCTAATACTGTGAGATACAGAAATAAACATAAGACATCTACCATAAAGCATTCCAGGAGTGCTTAACTAGACTATCACTTTATCTTTATTGCTTTCTAATTAATTCTCCACATATGCCACCAAAATGCTTGCTCACATATGCAAATCAGATTGTTACCTACTTGCTCAAAAGTATTCACTGGTTTCCATTCATCTACATCAAAGAATAAATTATATACTCACTGAAAAATCTAACCACAGTCAAATTTCTCCTCTCTCATTTCAACATAATATTCCAGCAGTATTGCCTACTGATAAATTCATCCTACCTCAAATGCAGCTCTCTAGGAGGTCTTTTCTGACACACCAAGAAATTTACATTCTTCATTTAAGCACTCAGTTGTTGACACAGTATCTCATGTTGAAGAACATGTGTGAGGGCATGAATTGTGACCCCAAGGCCCGGGGATGTGATAGTTATAGATGCAACTTATGAGGGTGGCCTAATTTGTAAGACTAGGGCCCAGTGAGTGGAGTTAGTAGAACCCATCTTACTGCATTAAGGAATCTCAAAGAAGAATAGCATCTTTGTGACAGTTGCATTCATAAAGTCTTAAAGGCGTAAGTCTTATGTCAGGTTTATATACTTAGCCTAATGTCTGACACATATCAACAGACTGTATATATACTGGAGGTTGAATGAATACTTTTCTTACTTTAAATGCGAAAAATATAAAAAAAAATAATTTTTACAAACTTCTTTTATGAAGAATATGGAGTTGAAATTGTCTTTCAAATTATCTAACATTTCATTTGTAATATTTGAAATGTGAAAGGATGCTTAGCTATTTTTAAACTAAGGTCTATTTAGCTAAGGTCTATTTAACTAATCAAAATGGAAAAAATAAAAAGAGAGAAACTCTTATCTGCCCACTCTGCAATTCTTTTTTTTTTTAAAGATTTATTTATTTATGCGTACAGGCTAGGGTACAGGCCAGAAGCATGGGGCTGTGAGAGGGTTCACCAGAGACAGAGTGGGGAGCAGAAGAGGCAGATGGATGGAAATACCCTGCTGAGGGGAGCAGAGGGCAAGGCAGGAGAAGTCTGCTGCGCCATGTGGGAATCTCCCAGGCGGGGCATCAAACTTGCGTCACTGCTGCCAACAGCTCCACAGCGCAGCGCTCAACCGCTGTGCCACCAGGGAGGCCCCACTCTGTAATTCTTATGTGCTTATGTGTAAGCAAAAAGTTGATTAAAACATGAATTCAACTACACCTTGCTGTAGAGTGAGAACTGCAAGGCCCATCAGCTCTACGCTTCTTCTTACAGTGATAGTAGAACAATGTTCAATATACATACACTTGTGCCCCCAATGATCTTAAAATGTAGCTTCAAAGGAATTTTCCTCTATTAAGCATATCAAATTTCAGATTTCCAATTAGGTGGAATGGTAGATCTCTTTTAATATTTGTTTCCTCTTCTGGTATGAATAGCTTTGTGTGTGTGTGCGTGTGAGTGTGTGTGTGTGTGCAATTACTAGATAAATTTCAGAAGGCCATTTTTGCCGTGTGTGTGTGTGTGTGTGTGTGTGTGTGTGTGTGTATTTACTTCTCCAACATGTACCACATATTATCAGAGCTAGTAGTCATTACCATAGTGATTGTTGTTTTTATTCGGATTTAGGTACCCTCAGCAGCTTGAGTTGGTTTGAAATTAACCTCTTAACCTTACCTTGAGATATTGATTAGTCAAAAACACACGTTGAATTCAAATCCTTTATCAGTCTATTTAATAGTTATCTGTGAGGTTATGATGCCTTCCAGTTCTTTTTTTTATTATTAAAGATTTTTTTATTTATGCATACAAGAGCTGGGGTATAGGCCAGAGGTGTGGGGTGGTGAGAGGATTCACCAGAGACAGAGTGGGGAGCAGAGCAGGCGCATCTACTGAAGTACTCTGCTAAGGGGAGCAGTGGGCAGGGCAGGAGATGTCTGCTGCACCTCGTCAGAATCTCCCTGGCCGGGCATCAAACTCGCACTGCAGTGGCTGCAGACAGCTTCATAGTGCTGCGCTTAACCCATTGTGTCACCAGGGAGGCCCTGCCTTCCAGTTCTTAACAGGAGTGAATAGAAAATATTCTGTGTTATCAAGTGCTATAGATGTTTTCTTCTATAATTCCAAACATTAGGTCCTTTTTTGTATGACAGATGCATAGAGAACAATAAAAAAAAATGTGAGTCCTCTTAGAATCTTAGGATCTCTCAGAACTCTGCAGAATGAGATCAATTCCTTATTGAAACAAATAACCAGTGGTGACAAAGTGAAGGTCATTCTTCAGAGCATGTTGTTAGTGATGGCACATGCTGGAATTAAAACACAAAGTTTAATGTGAGACACAAATAATCAAACAAACAAAATAGGGGCTGAGACATACAACCCAGCTCCGTTTTAAATAGGGCTCCAATCTCATATTCCTGCCCCTGACTACCATTGTTGAAACTTGCAACTTAGTTCCATAAATCTAAAAGAGAGACTTGGTAGAACTTTTTAAAGGCACAGCAGTACAGCATAGCCCAGAACTCAAGATTCCTAGAAGCACAACAGTTCAAAGTGTAGGCAGGCTGGCAGGTCACCACTCCAAGGGCATGGTCACCAGCAAGCAGCAGGGCCAACAGTCAAAAGGAAGAAAAGAAAATCCAGTAGGTGGTGAGGCTCATTTCTTCATCACCCTGCTCACATTATTTGTTAGGTGTTTGCCCTGCAGAGGGTAGAGTCCCCAGAACTGGTTCAAATGTCAAGACAGGTGAAGTCACATAGGCAACCAAAGGAAATGAAAAGGTCTATTTCTCACAAAATGGCTCTTTCGGTGGCAAGTGTCAAAATTTGTCTGGAATGCCCTGAGCTACATGAGAGGAGATGGCACTGGTTTGTATTGTGGCTAGGGGGTTGGGTGGAAGGAATGTTCTCATACATTGCCAGGGTTCACATGGTTTGATCTTCCTCAAATGCCATAGAAGTGAATACCAGATGTTCTTATGTTGGTCAAAAGGGGATGAAGTAGGGGTGAGTCCCAAAAGCTGTCAGATATCACACATCAAGAAAATGGAATCAGATTCTTGAGCATACCTGTTGACCATTTAATGAAATCTTTGATTTTTAATGTTTTCTCAGGTTTCCCACCAATGGTTTTCTCCTTTTTTTATCTGCTTCTTCAAACTCAAAAAAGGTGTCTGATATAAACAATGATAGATTGCTCTCTCAATATCTCTCCATATTACAAAATGCAAGATTTAAATCAGTTTCCTGAATCTTAATATAATTACTTGTTCAGTGTTTGTCTTTGCCACTCAATTATAAGCTCCCTGAGGACAAGAATAGCATTTATTTTTTGCATCACAGGTATATGGTGGACATCCAAAAACATCTGCTAAGTGAGTTGGATAAAATATATGTTAGTCACTCACTACATGGGAAAATTGCTAAGTGACTTTGACTCAAAGAGGGACAAATGTTATCTTAAAAATCAATAAAACACAAAATCAAAACAAAAATCGCAGGTAAGCATCTTATCTCCTATGCCACATTTGATGAGGCATATAACATTTTAACCTCACTTTCCTAATCTGTAAAGTGGGAAAGAGCATCACATGAAAACCCTGAAACTTCTTTTTTGTTTTTGAGATTTTGTATCTGGCAGAAATCAAGATGATAAAACACTGCTTAAATACTGATAGAACTTCCTCAGCCCTTCACCCAAATAGTCTTCTATTGATAAGTAATGACAACTACCTGAGGGTGTTAGGCTCAAAGGCAGGATGTAGCATACATTTTAGGAGAGGAATGAATACCACCGACCTAAGACTGAACTCTGTCCAATTAAATGAAAGGTCATCTGTGGCCTCTTAAATGACGCTTGGGAATCATTGCTTATGCACCTCAACAAACATCACTGCATAATTAGGGAGAGCAGAAATCATTATAATGTCAGCCCTTCCTATTATTGAATTGTAACCACTCAATATGGAACTGCCTAAAGCAGTTGCTGAATGCAATAGATCCAACTGTATCTCTTTGGAGTCCACAGAACCATCCTGCGGTAGCCTGTGGGTTCTACACAGACCCTTCCTTCAATTAGGATTTAATCACTTTGGAGAGCTGAGAATTTCAATCATTATTTTTTTTTCAAGATCTCATCAATCTTGTCTATTGAAGTAATTTGATTTTTTCCCTTTTTAAGAATACTAAGTCTTCTTTGTAGAGAAAAAATGATTGGGGGAAATAAATTGGAAGAAACTTATTTTTATAGACTATGTAAATGAAGTTTCTAAAATTATTTTAATCCACTCCATTATAGCTGT
Source organism: Scalopus aquaticus (assembly GCA_004024925.1). Taxonomy (NCBI): domain Eukaryota; kingdom Metazoa; phylum Chordata; class Mammalia; order Eulipotyphla; family Talpidae; genus Scalopus; species Scalopus aquaticus. Next base: position 7,363 of record PVIJ01008231.1, read on the forward strand.
ACCTTAATGCCTTCAAGACAGGAAGGAGTGTCTTTAAGGACCTCATTTTTTCTTGTTTATTGTAGCAATTTGAGCCAAATCTACCTCTCAGGTTTGGAGGTAGCAAGTACTATAGTTAAGAGCTAGGAATTTAGAAATCCGTGGCTCTTGTTTCAAAGCCCAGCGCTACCACTTACAAATTACACAATTTATATTTACTTATCCTTTAGATACAGTTTCCTTGTACCTAGGAAGGAAAAGTAATAGTCCCTACTTGAGAGGAAGACTGTGAAAATTAAATGTAATAGTGATCTTAATACCTAGAGTAATTCTTGACACATAATAAAATTTTAAAATAATAGATAGCCACTTTTATCTCTTATTCTCTATTACCATGACACAGCTATCGCCAGTCCCTCATGATGGAAATTAGGTCAGTGAATGAAGTAAGATGGATTTTCTGAACATGAAGATCCTATTTGGTATCTAGAATTAGTCGTCTTTTATTTTTTGAAAATCAAAGTTCAGGAAATCTACTAAGGCATATCAAAGTATAGAGAAACATTGTTTATCTTTGATTTTATTTTAACTTTGAATGTTTGGAGATTAAAATTTGTAACTGATTATTAAAAACATTTATTGTCATATTACTACTAGGTATTAACTCTTAATGATTGAAACCCTTTCAATAATTTTTCTTTGGATTGCTGTAGAAAAATAAATGTGAGGTGAAGTTTTTAAAATAAACCATCAAACTTTGTTTTAAACTTAAATGGAGGTCACAAGTTCTCCAAGGCAGTTGTTTCTGATTCTCTCATTTCATTGTGTTCTTTCTCTGGCTTGAAGTGTGATTACTGGTTTGAAGTGAATGTTGCTGTACTTTTCATTACCTCTATCTCCAGAGCTCCCCAAGGCGGAGCCCACCTAATTGATACAAGACCGCAAATGGAAGCCATAGTAGATTTTAATCCTCCTTGTTATGAAGAATCAAACTCATGGGTGATTGGGTAGTCTCCTACTGTCAGGACAAATTAGAAATATTGCCTTTTACTCAGAGGATCCTGATCTGGCTAATTTTAAAGACCATCAAAGATGAGAATTTCATAAAACTTTCCAATTCTGTGTTCGATCACCATTTCTGTCAAACATTTCTTTAATCTCTAGTTGTAATTCCATGTACTATCAGAATCTCTTCCTGAACTTCAACCTTGGTACAGGATCACAAGATCCTATATAGCATCTGTGTCATGGTAATACAGTAATTCATGTGCTGCAGAATATGTTCTTTATTCCTCTTACTCTCCAACCAAAAATATTCACATCCTTCATTTTTCTCAACACCATTTTTTCTTATCTCCTTAAGCTAATAAATAATAATAATAATAATAACAACAACAACAACAACAACAACAATAATATAAGCACACCACTAAGGGATACTCATGGACCCCAAACTTCTAAGGATTGCACACTCTGAAAGAGATCTGGCCATCCATGTGCACAAAATCAAAGAAAGCAGATAATTAGTGTGAATAATGTTTAATGGAATTTTTTTTTTTTTTTGGGGGGAAACACAATTTAATAATAGGTTCCCAGTAAAATTCCAAAAATCACCCACGCCCTTGTGGGCAAATACCTAGTCAAACAGGCTTATTCCAAAGCAGGGCAATTGAGGAAGCTTCCACAGTTCTAAGGTTCCTTTAGACAAAGAACCACAGAAAGGGGTTAGGCAGTTCCCACTAAACTGGGACAGAAGGAAAGACTCAAAATTCAAAATGTAGCAATTATCCAACCTTCATTCAAGACAATAGCTGCCATAGTCTCTGCCAATGACCAGGAGCAAACTCCTCACAGTTTTTCACCTAGATGTCTCTTCTAGGTATCTTTTCTAAGTGTCTCTACTTGTTTCTCCTGTGTCTTTCCAAGTTTCCTCCTTCCTTTGTTCTACCTCCAATATATATCTTCCTCAGTCCTCCCCAGTTGTCCTACATTCAGCATAGCATGCTGGGAACTATAGTCCAATTGCAAGTGGGGATGGTGAAAATAGCAGCTGTTGACAGTGCTGCAGTGCTCTTTCCTCCCTTGTGGGGATACATTCTGCAGCAATAATAGTAGTAAAAATAACAAGAGTGATATACATGTGCTAAGCACTTTTCAGCATTTTGTATATGTCAAATCGCTTAACTTTCACGATACTCCTATGAGAGGTGTTATTACTGAATACTCTGTATATCTGGAGATGGAGGCAGAGGACACCAAAATGGTTTACAAAAAGTCACATAGCTAATCCTTAGTAAGCAAGTCAGGATATATCCAGAATGTGTGCTCTTGTTCACTAAGCCGCTACATTACTTTCCTCAGAGCGAAACTTCTCTCTCCAGTTTATCACTTCTTTGGGGATCAAGTGTGTGCTATTGGTGTTTTCTATTATAGGTTAACAAAATATGTCACCCCAAAATATGTCTTTTTACATGAGGTTATATATAATATATATTTGGATCCAATATTATTTGATATCTCTTACAACTAAACAGAAAAGCAACATGTAAACAATGGTAAAAGGCAACTAATCTTTTAATTTAGATTTCCAAATTTTAGGGTATTGCCAATTAGTACAAATATTGGAAGTACTTAGTTTATGATTATTATCATCTCAGAGAGAATAATGGTTAATATAGGGCTGTAACATATTCAAAGACCGTATAACTCCAGGTTTGATAATTATCATTAGCTGCGAGAGGTTAACAATGAATCCTTTACTGACTATATTAGTTTCTATTACTGTGTCATAAATCATCACAATTTTAACAGCTTAAAATAGCACACATGTATTTCAATTTGTCAGTATCAGAGTCACAGAGTAGTTGCAACCTCTGCTGAGGGTCTTACAAAACTATCACCAAGATGGGCCAATGCTGCATTCCCAGCTGGAGATGAGGAAGAAGCCATTTTCATGCTCATTAAGGATATTTGAATATTGGCAGAATGTTTTGTGTGTGTGTGTGTGTGTGGTTACACATTAAGAGCCCTCGGTTTGAAAGCTGTCTGCTGTAGGCTGCACTCATGGTTTACCAGCTAACCAGAAGTCATAGGGGCCACTTATAACTTCCTATCAACTGAATTTTCCTTTTCCAACATGACCACTCACTTAATGAAGCCAGCAAGGAGGGTTTTTTGAGGGTCTGTTGGGAAGACAAGAGTCTTGTATATATTGCCGTGATGTAATTTCAGATCTCATCATTTTTACTATGTTTTATTGGCTAGGAGTAAGTGACAGCCTCTACCCCAGCTCAAGGTCAGGGGGTTCTAAAGGATATTTACATCCAGAGGCAGGGGTCATGGGCAGCTGTACCAGAGCCCATTTAGCAGATCTGTGAATGTAACATTGTTACCACAGCCAGGTAAGAGTCATATGGCATGGGTGTATCTCCTTTGGAATCTTACCTGTCATATTTTCTTCATTCATGTTAATAAATATAAATGCTAAAACCATTCTGATGAATGGCACCAGTATTAGGAAAAACAGAATAACTAACTGAAGTCTAAAATTAAGATATTTTGTCTGTGTTGCATTTTTTTTACACTTTTTATAGCATTTGTATGTTGTTGTTGTTGTTTTTTTTCACCTTTGTTTTTCACTTATTAAGTATCCTAAGGACTACCCAGGGCAATTGGTATTACACATATTTTACAGGAAAGGAAAATTAAAAACTCTCATGAAAGATTTGTGGCTAGAATAGAGTTCTATCTAGTCTTATTAAAATAGACCTTCCAGTGAATTTCACTGTTTTTTTTTTTTTGTTTTCTTTTTCAACTTTATTGCACTATAGTTGATAATTTAAATTGAATTATTTAAAGAGTACAACTTGGTGATATGATATACATATACATTCTGAAATGGTCACAACCATCAAGGTAATAACACATCTATTCCCTCACTTAGTGATTCTTTTTTTGTGTCTGTGGGAGAACATTTGAGATAAACCTCTCAGCAAATTTCAAGTATACCACATAATATTGAGCAGGTATTTAAAAAAAAATACTTGTGTTAGTGCCAAAATTAAATTTTATTTGTATTGCATATTAAAGAGACATCCTTTTGGCTTTTATCTTAGCATTTAAGCATTTGTGTTATTATGAACTATAACCACACAGACTTAAGGGAAAAACCAACTCTATTTGAATGGAATCTCAGTATATATTCTTAACACATGCTGTCAATAGAAGAAATACTATTTTTATTTTTTATTTATTTATTTTTTAAAGATTTATTTATTTATATATACAGCTAGGGTACAGGCCAGAGGTGTGGAGTGGCGAGAGGCTTCACCAGAGACAGAGTGGGGAGCAGAACAGGCAGATCAGAAATACACTGCTGAGGGGAGCAGCGGGCGAGGCAGGAGAGGTCTGCCGCACCATGTGGGATTCTCCCTGGCCGGGCGTCGAACTCGCTTCGCTGCTGCCAACAGCTCCACAGCCCAGTGCTTAACCACTGCGCCACCAGGGAGGTCCTATTTATTTTTTTTTTTAAAGATGTATTTATTTATACATACAAGCTGGGGTGCAGGCCAGAGGCATGGGGCGGCGAGAGGGCTCACCAGAGACAGAGTGGGGAGCAGAACAGGCAGATCAGAAATACACTGCTGAGAGGAGAAGCAGGCGAGGCAGGAGAGGTCTGCCACACCATGTGGGATTCTCCCCGGCCGGGCGTTGAACTCTCATCGCGTGCTGCTGACAGCTCCACAGTGCAGCACTTAACCGCTGTGCCACCAGGGAGGCCCCACTATTTTTATTTTTAATTGGATTATTTTTAGCTGTGTTTTACTTTTTAATTGTTTTTATTATTATTATCATCATCATCATCATCATCATCATCATAGAGGTAATATTGGTTTACATCACTGTATATGATTTAGGCATATAGGTTTACAACTCTTCAGATGTAAGAACCATACCATACCCACAACCAAACACCTATAAATGTGAATGATATTTTCTTCCCTTCTGCTTATTACCAAGTAATTACAAAGCTGGGGAGTTGCCTGTAGGAAACTAGAGGTATTAAAAACCCCACATGGATATAAATTTATTAGGTGGCTATTTACTCCATCAAAATTTTTTTAAAAATAAATTTTTGAGATTAGGAGTAAACAGTAACACTTGCTATTTCTCCAAATTAACTTATTTTTCTTTTTTTGAACAGAGGAAATACAGTATTTAGATGATTAAAATATGCTCTGAATTTGTTGATAAGGCATATATATGTATTTTATATTTTCTATACATTCTTATTAGAAAAATAAAGCTTTTGATATTGTTAAATAAAATTATAACAAAGCAAACAGCAATAACAAAACCAAAAACTACTCCTGTTATTTTCTGTCGCAATTTTCACTTTAATGACACTTTGGGTATAACTTTTTGCCTTCTTTTCTCTATAATTTTCTCCAGGCACTGAAGAGCATCCGACAATTTGCATTCTACTCATTGTTACATAGTGCATACATAATACAAAGCACATACCACTTAGTTTCAAAGCATTTAATAATATAATATATATTAATTCTGAGCTCCAGAAGTAAAACATTTTTTCTTTATCATTAACTCCAATGGGCTAAATATATTTCATAATGATACAGACATTCAATATATTTGGTATATTAATTTTTCAGGTATCAAGAATACCAATAATAAAACAAACGTGCTTTGAAAGTTTCAAAAGGGAAGTTGTCAAAGGCATCAAAAATGTATCATTTCTCTTTGGCTGTAAAGTTCAAAGTTTTCACCGTAGCTCAATTTCCATAAACATCATCATTCTTTTCTCCCTCCCCCAGGAACACATTTCAGTGAGTGGTTCATTTATGCACTTGCTTTTAAGTAGGGGAAATATTGATGGGGAGAGTATCAAGTAATTTTTTCTGTACCACACAGATTGCAACATTTTGGTAAAATATTGAGACAATGTATATAGTAAGTGCATAACTTATTTTTCATATAGGAAAATGAGATCCAGTGTGTCAACTTATGTGACTGACAATTGTTTGAATGTGGAATGAAATGTTCTCTTCCCTTCAGTTTCACTTGGTTGCTCCATATTAGCAAGTACTGGAAGAATCCAGCAGATGATTAAGAAGACTGTCAAAAGGAATGTCTTTAGAGGAAGCCCAAACTATTATTTAGGTTGATGCAGTGGTTTTAAAATCGTGGCCATTAGGGATAAAACAAAGAAAGAGTAAACTATGAAAGGGTTTAGACAGGAAGGTGTTTTCCTGATAATGTACATTTAAATTCTAAGATTATAATTGATACACACTTGGAAAAGTGATGATGAGACATTTTCTAATAATAACATAATTTTAATTCATCATGACTGGTCATATATCAAAGCTTTGTTTGTGATGCTTTGATTGATGGAATAAGAGGAAGGAAATCATTCCCAATTTTAGATAAAGAATGAAGGGACAGATTTACTTTAAAAATTACACCCTGATTTCATGACAAATATAGTTATCCCTCAACAAAGTGGATGCTTTCCAAAAATGGCTAACTTTTTAATAGATCCTTAGTCTCCTGTGAGCAATTAATACTGCCAATGCAAGCAGGCATAGATAAGTAACATCATTAATGACAAGAGTTAGTCCTTTGTTTTGAATCTTTTCTTAGTCTGGTGGGCCTGAGGCACTGATAAGAGTTTCAGGAGTGCCTCAGGTATGCTGGATATGGGTTACTGGGGGTCAAATAACACATCTATAACTACTGGAGCCAGAATAGGTTGTTCAAAAGTCTTTTGAACAAGGGAAGTGCCAGAAGCTAAGATGAGGTGATAAGAGGAGTACAATAAGTCAGCAAATCAATGGGCTAATTGAGCATGTGTGTGTGTGTGTGTGTGTGTGTGTGTGTGTGTGTGTGTGTGTGAAGGAAAGCTCCGTTTAAGGTGAGTAAAATGAAATGGATAGTATATACATGTTTATGGACTCACTATTGTAACTGAAAGGAGAGCATATAATTAGACGTAGATGTAGACAAATAAATATTCTATACATAGGCTAAATCCATGAAACAAATATATGACTAAGGAGAAGATTAACAATTATTTGTACTATATGTTCATTCTTTTGAACAATTTTAGAGTAAATGGACACCGACTGGAATTAATATGTAAACACTATCATTCAAAGAATGATATAGGCTTTTTTCTGCTTTGAATGAAAGTGGAATCTTGCGTTATTATATTAGAGGACATATATTAGTGCTCAAAATTAGATAATCTAAATTTTCTTTACTCCCATTATTTTTCCTGACCAGTGTAGGAAAAGCTAGATTTCTTGAACAAAGGTAAAATGTCTAGGAAGAAGAAATAAAGCTGTTTTAATAAAACAACAACAAAAATTTGTCAGTCTTTTGCACATCTATGTGACTTTGGGAGTATATTTTCTTTTTACCTCCATATGTGCATAAGTTTCATTCACCCTCCACCAAAACTCCCATGCCAATGTTCTACCCCCTTTCTTTCTTCTACCTTTTCCCTCTTCTGCTTCCTCCAGTTCTCTCTGGTAATCATTATATTTTTCACAGAGTTTAAGAATTATATTTTTTGCTGTGCTTTGTCAGTTTATGTTCTTTAGTCACTTATATCCCACAGATAAGTGAAACCACTTGGCATTTGTCTTTCATTTTATGACTTGTTTCACTTAGCATAAACACCTCAAAACCATCCATTTTATCCCAAAGGGAACTATTTCATCTTTTTTAAATAGCGGAGTAGTATTCCATTGAGTGTATGTTCTACAGTCTCTTTATCTGATTGTTCGGTACCTCGGTTGGTTCCATGACTTGAATATTGTGGATAATGTTGCTATAAACAAAGGGTAATGCTGCATATGAACATTTGTGTTAGAGTTTTCATATTCTCTGATTAAAACCTGCCAGCAGTGGTATTGCTGGATCATATGGTGAATAAAGTTGATTTAGGATTGGATTCCACTTATCTGCTTATTCAGTATTCTGTTTGTGTCCCTCTGAATTGGGTCACCTTAGGACTCCTCTCAGATTTTCTTTTAACAACCTACGGGCATTAACAGATCCATGATGGATATTCTCTAAAATCCTTAGATACAACAATGGAGCCATGACTTCAAAGGAAAATTAAATGAAGTTCAGTTTTAGTTATTGTCAGCATTCTAACTTTCAGATTTCTACCATTTTTGACAATTTAAATTAACTGTGTCTCTAATTGCTAAGAGGTGCCATATAAGTCAACACTGTGCCTGAGTTTTTGTTCAAGAACAAAAGAACTTATTAGACTAAATTTCAAAGAGCATGTAGGCGATAAATAGTCCCTTTGTGACTATACATCATTGCGTCATGATTATAGGACTTAACAGTTATAAGAAGAAGAAAAATAATAACAGCAAATAAACTCTCCTCACCAGAATCTGAGTTTATAGTTACAACATGATTTAGATTCCGAAAGTTTATGGTCTCAATTTTTATAAGAACTTGAATAAGCCCCTTGGTGCAAATTTATATTTTTTGAGAAGAAGAAATTCATGCTGACCACAATCCAATTGATATTGAAAAACACCTGCTTTTTTCATCCTTGTTGATTTTCTTTTTCTGTATCTCAGGTAACAATTATGTACTCAGTACAATGTTATTTAATATTTGAAGGAGCAGCATCTTGGACCCCATTAAAATCTGAAGAAAACTTTTGAGTCTTCCTTCTAATGCTCATAAAGATACACATACACACATAAAAGCCAATTTTCTGCAATTAGTAACCATATTACTCTCTTTTCTTTGTGTAAAAATCACCTCTTTTCAGTAGTGGTGCACATTTAATTGTGGTATTTTTGGAACTGATCCTATCCCTACAAAAGTAAAGGGCTGGATTTTATAGTCAACAGGGAAAGAAAGGCAAAGTGAAATTCCTTAAGGAATGGGAGAAACTATTTGCAGACTATGCATAAGATAAGAGGTTAACCTCTAAAAAGCATAAGGAACCCCATTAATTCAATAGCAAAACAACTAATAATCCAATTTTAAAAAAAATCTAAGATGTCAAATAAACATTTCTTTAAAGAAGAAATACAAATAGCCATTAGGAATATATAAAAAAAAATATGCTCACCTTAATCCATCATCAGGGAAATGGAAATCAAACCATAATGAACTATCACCTCATAACTCTCAGGATGGTTATCATCAGAAAAGACAAAAGACAATTGTTGGCAAGGATGCAAATAAAAGACAATCCTATTGCATTATTGGTAGAAATGTAAATTGTGCAAATTTTATGGAAAATAGTATGTTGTTTCCTTAAAAAATATTAAAAATAAAACTACGGTATAACATAGCAATCCCACTTCTGGGTGTATACCCAAAATATTTGAAATCAGGATATTGAAGAAGTATTAGTGCTGCCACATTCCTTCCCCCACTATTCACAATAACAAAGATGTGGAGACAACTTAATGTCCCTCTGCAGATGAATGGATAAAGAAAATATGTTTGTGCACACAATGGAATATTATTCACTCTTAAAAGGAAGGAAATTCTATAATATACAATAAAATGGATGAACCTGGAGAAAATTACGCTAAGTGAAATAGCCCAATCACAAAAATACAAGTTCTGCAGATATTGCATGATTCTATTTATGTGAAATTTCTAAAATATTCAAATTCAGAGTCAAAGAATGAATTGTGGTTGCCAGGAGATGGTGAGAAGGGGAAGGAAATGAGGCATTACTAATCTACAGGCATAAAAATTCATTGAAGCAAGATCTTTTGAAGAGATCTGCAACACAGCTTTGTACCTACAGTCAACAATATTGTCCTGTACATCTGAAAATTAGTTAGGAGGGTAGGTCTCATGTTAAATTTTCTACCCACAATAAAATAAAAGTATAAAAGAAAAAAAAAGCACTAGCATTTTATCTAGGCCTAACCTTTCCATTGTCATCTCCCTCTCCCCAGTGATACATTAACGGCTTCATGACCTGAACTGGGTCAGGTAAGCCCTGGTCAGAGTTCTTCAGAGAAACAAAACCAATAAAGATATTTCTTAAGAGGATTTGTTCATGCATTTACAGAGGATAAGAAGTCCCACAATCTGCTGCATTTTGCAAACTGGAGAGCAGCAAAACAGACGGCATAGTTCTAGTTCAAACCCAAAGGCCAAAGAACTGGGAGAGCCAATGATACAAATTCCAGTTAGAATCTGAAGACCCAGGAACCAGAAGCATTGATCTGTGAGGGCAGAGAAAGATGGATATTCTAACTCAAGCAAAGAAAGTAAATTTTCCCTGTCTATACCTTATTTTGTTTTCTTCAGGGTTTGTGGATATTACCTATTCAGGTAGTGATTGGTGAGGACTATCTTCTTTACTCATTGTACCAATTCACATGCTAATGTATTCTGGAACAGTCTCAAAGATACACCCCAAAACAATATTTTGCCAGTTATCTGCACATTTCTTAGCTAAATCAAGTTGACACATAAAATTAATCATCACATTCTTCCATGGAACTTTCTCTTGAGGTGTGGGGACAGTATCCTCTTTCCCTCAAGTTCTCAAGTGGCAGTATGTGTGCCTTAGACTGGGGGAAGTGATCATTTATTCCACATTTCGGGGTCTCTCCTAAAGGCAAAGAGACAAAATACTAATGTCCTTTTAGCTTCAGAAACAAGACTTTCTTGTAGTCAACTATGTATTGTTCGGTAATGTGAGTTTTAAAAATTCCCTTTTTAATTTAAATTAGCTTGCATGGTATTTTCTTTTCTCTAACAGATGTACTAAATTACTATTTTTTTTTATAATTTCATAAATTTCTGGATCTAAGCAATTCATTAACCTCTCAATTCAAGTTCAGGTTGTTTTTCTGTATGTGACACATTGAAATGATGTCCTGAGAATTAGACAAAAAGAACATGTAAACAAAGGAGAGCCAAATAAAAGCATGAGTATCTCCCAATTCTTGAGTACTTCATAATTCCTTAGTGTTTCTGGTTTACCTTCAGGAAGGTAAAAGAAAAAAAAAATAAAACATAGAAAAAAAAGAAGACATATCTCTTTGAAACATTTAAAATATACATCAATGGGTTAATGTTTATGGGAAGAATAGTAGTTGATAAACAAATCCCCAGCAACTGTATTGTTTACAATTTTAGACAATTACTCACTAGAATATAAATTTTTATCTCTGAAAGCACTTAGTACATAATCGATGATCAAGAATAACTGTTAATTAATGAATAAATTATGGATAAAGGATGGATAAAATTTGTGGATAACTATGCCCAGTCATGAATGCCATATGTATTTTTACAAACTTTCATATAATTCTTAGAAGGCTGTGACATTTTTATCCTAAATACCTGAAGTTTTTTCCTACAACGGGTAAAGTTGCTGATCACTGTGTGAGAGCAAAAATCTGCCACTTCAAAATAAATTTTTGGCAAAAGATTATTCATGAGAGAGGGTTTGAAGTTTGGGTAAAGTTGCTTTTGAAAAAGACACATGAAAACTTTTCTTTGTAAGGGTGTTTCTTACTTCAAGAAGACTTAATCTCCTTATATTTTCAATGGAGAAGGCAGTACAATATCGCATACATTGGTTTACTGTGCTCTCCTTGGTAAACGCCCTAACTAACCTTCTCCATACTTCCTCCACCCACACCTCCCTTTTCTTAAGCTATATTAGATGGCATTTGAATCCATGTGCAAAGGAAATCATGCTTACTGGACCTCGTCCATTGATACAAGAGATATACAAGTTCTTAAACTTTTTTTTTGGTTCTTTTACTTTGTACTTTTCTGTCTGTTTGGTGCTTATTTATTTGCCAGCTTAAAAGAAACAAGAGGTATGGGTGTTTTCCTTGGTACCCCAACATCACAGTGGTGAAAAGAGGATGGTTGTGTTTGTGTTGTACGTCTGTGTGAAGATCCTTTTTATACATTCAGATTTATGGTGTGAAACAAGGGACAATGCGAAGCGGTTTTTGAAGGAGAGATCTTCACCAATGGATAGAAAAGGGGACACTCCATGTTTCTTTATTAAATTCCAAAGAATGCCACACATTGAGAAACAACTGGTAGGCTATGATGGTTATCTCAGGTAAAAAGTTGAAAATCTTTCCTCTATCATTTAGGAATGACTTTGTTTTTCATTATTGACTCCTTGACATAAGCTTATTGAAGTAAGATTTCTGTTTAATACCTTTCCTCCTTGAATATGATATTATATAAACTGCTAAGTCTAATACAAAACATTGTCATCTCTTTGCAGAGATTCTGGAATGGTTTTTTGAATTATTCCCCCTATTTCTGGTCATGCACAGTGGTCTGTGTTCCACACAGCCTGAATGAACCTATAAAAACTTAAATGATTTCCAATTTGAAATTCAGCCTTTGATCAGTCTTGAATTAAACTTTGTGTATTGTGTGAAGAAGTGATCTACAGTCACTCTTTTGCATGTGGCTGTCCAGTTTTCCCAATAACATATATTGAAGAGACTTTCCTTCCTTCAGTGTATGTTCTTGACAACTTCATTATAAATTAGTTGTACATACAGAAAAACAAAACAAAACAAAAACAAACTCTTAGATACAGAGATAAGATTGGAGGGTACCAGAGGGGAAAGGAATGGCAGGGGTGACTAACTGTATTAGCAGGCAGAATGAGAGGGACCCCAGAGTCCCAAACTTGCATGCTCTAAATGGGTTCTGCCATCTGCCACATAGACAAAACATACTCTAGTGCATAAGAATTTCAGCAGAAAATAACTTTAATTAATGCACAGCAAATAGTGTTCAAGAGAAGAGAAAGAATATAAGTAAAATAGTTTTCAGATGAAACACCTAAAGTTACACATCCCCTTGTGGGTAAATGCCCAATCAAACAAGGTTGGCCCAAAGAGGGCCACTTAGCCTGAAAGCCTGCCACAGGTCTAAGGTACCTATTAGTAGGACCCTGTAGGAAAGGGGCAGAAGGAACCAGGCAAGTTTGGAAGGAAAGGAGCTAAATCAAAATTCAAGTCAATATAAAGTCTGCCATTGTCAATCTCCGCATGTGTTGCTAACCCACATCTCTTTTGAGTGTCTTTTCTCATGCCCCCCAAGTCCCTGATGCAAGTCTAAGGCCAAGAAGCAAGCTTGGCTTCTTCTTCACATGTCTTTCTGCTTCATGTGCCTTCTCTAGTCTTCTTTCTCCATCTTGCTCTGCTTTTCTTTTTCAACCTGTCATCCTGCTCAGCTCCATCCTACTTTGGGTAGGGCAAGGAAATCTGGAACCTCCCATTTCTCTGGATATCACACTATTACAAATGGACAAAAGGGGGCAACTATGTGGTGAAGAATGGAAACAAGACTGGTTTTTCTCACAATGTGCTTTGCACAGATTTTAAATTACAATACTGTGCACCAGAATATGTAATGTTTTAAACCATTGTTACACCAGTCAAAATTAATAAAATGTGTAAATGACACTCTGCTAATCAGTGCCCTCTTCAAATCTCTCCATGACCTATAGGCTTTATATTACTCAGTCCCTTACTATGTCTCTGAGTTTATCTTCTGATTTTCTCCCTTTTTTTCTTTTTTAGCTAAGAGCACTGGCCTCCTTGCTGTTCCTCTAACTTATACTCTACTTAGAACATTTGTTCCCTGGATACTGACATGACTCACAGTCTTAACTACTTTCAGGTCTCTGCTAAAACATCATTTTGTCAGGGATACCATCCAGATTACTTTATGTAAACAACCATTTTCCATCATTATCACTCATTATTCTCTTTTCTCAAAAGGTAATTTTTTTGCTTATTGTTCCTCGCCCCTCTTTTAACTATAAGCTCCACCAGGAAAAGCATTTCATTTTAGTCACAGTTGTATTCCCAATTCTTAGAAGACAGTTGATTATGCTAAAAAACGGTTAAAAAATGAATTTTGTAAACACAGAAGTGGAAGCTCAGATTTCATATATGAACACTTTGACAATCACTGGTAGACTAAAATATTAATATCCAACTTACTACTAAAATGAGACCAAGTTCAAGGGCTTTGCAAGAGATTATATCATTAAAAAGAGAGTACCAAATCTGGAGAGACCCTGTATTCATATTACTTCTTTTTCTATTTTTTTCTTATATCTTGAAATTCAGCTGGACATCCTTTTAAAACATAAATCAGTAAAGCTTCTGACATCTGACAAAGGGGCATAGTAACAAACTGCCTTATTTATGAGAAGTTATGCTTGAAAAAAAAAATCCATGTGGTGGAAACTAACTGTTGAGCACGATGTAGCAGAGCTTGGAGGATATGCCACAGTACAGTCAGAATTCAGCTTTCAAATCCCTTCTAGAATGTCACAAAGCATTATGCATTGTTAAAGAGCTGCCAACTCCTTCCCTAGAGGAGGTGCCGTATCTGTGATGGGTGAAGTAATTTTCTTTGCTGATCTGCTAAGGTTCTTCAGCCCTTGAGTTCTCTGGGAATATGAATGCAAGATTTTATAAGTGTGAAATGTTACCAACAATAACTAGTTATTCATGCCATTCAAATGTAATATGTTTGCAGGAAAGACCTGACTTCTTTTCTAAAGTGGGGTATTAAGGTTTCAAATTAAATACTTATAATAAGAAATGTTATCTTATGATCTGTATGATTATAGATTGCCTCCCACAGCTTTTATATTCTTTCTTTCAGTGTACTCAGCACCATCTTTTTTAGCCTATACTTGAAGACAAAGAACTGTTTAAGTACATTTCACTTCAGGATCCTCTTGTGACTATGCTATTTGCCACCCACACCTCATCACTCTTTCACAAGATCCAATTTACAGAAGAATATAGTAGAGTACAGAGGGTCAGATTTCCCCCACATAGCTTCCTAACTCTCATTGACCATTTTTCTTTTATTTTTTGTTATCTTTTATTTTCAAGTCCAGTAAGATAGAAATAAAAGCCATCTTTCAATTAAAGATACATTACAGATTGACTTTGATTAAAGACCACTCAACAAGATGGAAAAATGCAATATAGAGATAAAGAGCTAGAGAATTAGGGTAAAAGATAATGGGAGTAGCATAAAATGAAAGGAAGGGGAAAGGAACAGGAAAGATATAAAGCAGAGGATAAATGTGTATGTGAGGAAGAGATTAGCAATTATCTTCCCACAGAGTATTTGCCAAGCAAGATTTCCTGACTGGCATCTGTCTTTTTCTCTGAACACCCAGGAATTCCTCTGTTTCTATAAGGTCCAACACCCAGGACTTTAGTTAACATGTTTTTAAGGTGGGGTACCATTAGCAAGATACAAAAGGGAGGGGAAATGACAGAACATTTCCTCATATTTAGGAAGTTGCACCCAGGTAACTCTTAAGGTTGTTTTCTATTTCATGACTGTCACTTTTAACCTGAATTACTTTTGTCTTAATTTTATTCCCTTTATTGTGTGTTTTATTATTGGGTGATTGGAACATGTGCTTTACGGTGCCTTTCCCTGCTGTAGAATGATACCTGTGACGGACCCACTAATTTAAATTTCTGGCCTTCTCAGTTTGTCCTGACTTTGGACATAGACTCAGCAATATCACATTATATTAAAATGAATTTCACTGGAATTTATGAGCTGATGTTTGATCCATACATGCTCAGAGTCACTCTTTGTGCCTACTCTACATTATGCTAGGTCCCAATTATGAAGATGAGATATAGTTTTGAACAAGATAGGTATGGTTTCTGTCATTACAGGTTTTTAATCTCATGTAGGAATAGATAGGTATGGAATTGTTAAAGCAAAATGCATGTGGTAAAGGAGAAATGCTTTAAAAGACTGGAGGTCGCTGAAGAAATAAAATTTAAGCTGAGATCTGTAAATTACTAAGAATTAACTAGTGAAAGACAAAGTGGGAGGGAAATTCCACCAAAACTCTGATAGGGAATATCACATTAAAGAGCTGAGAAAACACTGAGGGGTCCTGAGTGTGAGGGAAATGTGACATCTAGTTGAGGTAGGATATATAGGGAAAGACAAGAGGGTACTAGAGTATATGCAGAAGGCTTTGTATATTTCTCTAATAGCAATGGAAACTCACAGCAGTTTTTAAGAAGATGAATGGTGTGAATGATTTAAATATTTTAAAGGTTTTCTAGTTTCTCAGCAGGGAGTATAATTACAGAAGTTCAAGAATAGATACAGAAAACCATGAAAAGGTTATTGCAAAAGAGGGTTAGTGGGCTGGGCTGGCAGATTCAAATGGGATTGGCCAGAAGTTAAGAGCTTTGAGAGATGTTATAGAGTGTTTTAAATGCTAAAAAAAAAAAAAAAAAGAAAAAGAAAAAATAAGTCAGTGCTGTCATCGCCATGGCCTGAGTTTGATCCCCTGCCAGGGAGCTAACCCACATGATGAGGCGGATCTCCCCTATCTCTCCCACTGCTCCCGTCAGCAGTGTATTTCAGTAGATTTGCCTATTCAGCCCCCCACGCTGTCTCTGGTGAATCCTCTTACCCCCACAACTCTGGCCTACACCCCAGTTGTTGTATGCATAAATAAAAATAAATATTAAAAAAATACACAAGTCAGATATGTAGTTTTCTATACAAGATTGATATTTTCTTTTAACAAAATGGTCACTTCTTTCCAAATTCATTTAAGTAGGGTTGTCCAGTGGGAATTAGTCACATATATTAAGCAATTTAGAGAAAATATGAGCATTACTGAAATGGGAAAATGGGTTGTAATTTAAACAAAATGGTGGTCATCAGAGAAGAAGGGGGTGGAGGGTAAGCAATGGGGAACAAAGGTCAATTGTTTGGTGGAGAATGGAATTTAGACTTTTGGCGGGAAACATCAAGGAGCATATGAAGATACTGAATTATAATGAAATTTATATAATGTCATAAACCAATGTGACTTCTTATAAACCAATAATTTTAAAAATATTGAGTTAATTGAAAGCTGACATTTTAAGTGAATTATTTACTTTTATTAAGGCCTGGCAGTCAACTCAAATTCCATGTTTCAAAATTATCTCTTTTTAAGTTTTTAAACAACAATGGAATGATTGGCAGTTTATTCATGACTAATAAAATGTTTTCTTCATAATTTAGTTTCCAGCATCCTAAACTAATTGCATCATTCAGATTAAGTACTTTAGAATTGGCTCTATTTAAAATCCCATTGTGTTAAATGCCTCACTATTAAATAACTCCATCATTAGATCAAGTACAGTGGGGATGTTTTTATCTCATTTTTTTACCTGTTGTATTCAAGTGCCCTTGAATACTTTAAAATTTTATGTGAACTCCATAATACCAATATAGGAAATCCATCAAAAAACTGGTTATTTGTGGCCTCTTTGGTGGCGCAGCGGTTAAGCGCTGCGCTGTGGAGCTGTCAGCAGCGGTGACTCGAGTTTGACCCTGGGCGGGGAGATTCCCTCATGGTGCAGCAGACCTCCCCTGCCTCGCCGGCTGCTCCTCTCAGAAGTGTATTTCTGTCAGTCTACCTGTGCTGCTTCCCACTCTGTCTCTGGTGAACCACACGTCTCGCCGCCCCACACGTCTGGCCTGTACCTCAGCTTGTATACATAAATAAATAAATCTTTAAAAAAAAACTGATCCTTCAGTTGAAGAATTGGTGGGAAGCAAATTGTGAAATGAAATACATTCATTTGTTCACACAGTGTTGTTTTCATTTACTTCATTACTCATACAAGCTCTTTTACTCAAAATTCTTTTGACAATATTGAGTAGGTATAGCATGCGGGTTTCAATGTAGAGTTAAAGAAAGCACAGAAGTTTCCCTCAAACAATGCAGAACCTCATGGGAAAGAAAATCACGCCAGTGGTGACTGTACAATGTCTGGCCAATGTCTGTCTTTGCAGGGAGCAGTGAGAACTGCAAGAGAAGCATCTCCCTCAGCTTTCAGAGTCAAAAGAGACTTATCAGAGGAAGGGACTTGATTTCTGAGGCATGAGTATGAGACAGCAGTTGGATCAGGGAGCAGAAACATCCTGACAAATAAAAGGACATTTGTAAAGGCACTAAATGGTGAGTGAACTTGAAACTTGAGAGGACACTCAGGTCTTAATGTCGCAAACCCAAGGAGTTGTCATAGTGGAGAGAAAGAATGACAAGCAGAGCCTCCTGTGCCATGCTGAGGGGTTGGACCTGACACCTAACTCAATGTGATGAGGAGAAGTAAAGTCAATGGAAATGGAAAACGCTTCCACTTGCTAAGAAAAACATACACAACTTCCTCTCCATTGCCCTTTACAGTGAATGTTATTTATCGGCTCCATCATCAGCAAAGACTGGAGACACACTGTGTGTGATATCATGCAGGGTCATACACCTCACATATACCCCTTTTTAATTTCTTTTCGTGTTTTCTCCCCTCACAATCATCTCACAACTGCATTATCACTATAAATTTTTATAAAGATTTATTTATTTATTTATGCATACAAAAGCTGGAGTGTAGGCCAAACGTATGTGGGAGAGGGGTGTGAGAGTATTCACCAGGGACAGAATGGGGAGCAGAACAGGCAGATTGATTGAAATATACTGCTGAGGGGAGCAGTGGGCAAGACAGGAGAGGTCTGCTGAGCCATGTGGCAAGCTCCCTGGCTGGGGATCAAACTCTTTCTTCACTATCTGCCAACAGCTTCATAGAGCTGAAACTTAACCCCTTGCAGCACCAGGAAGGCCATCACTGTAAATTTTAAGTAGTCATATCTTGGCCATTTTTTTCTTGCAACAATTCATTCTAAGTATTTATGCCAGTTTAATCTTTCTAAAATCACTCTCCCCACCCCCTGCCTATTGCTGTATTTAAAAATCTTAATGTTTTGTCTACGAAATCATATTATCAATTGTCAAGGTAAAGACAAGAATTTTGAAACTGAAATTGAAGGCACTTCATAATAGGGCTGATAATTAGATTTTTAAACCTATTTTCTACTTCTGTTTTATTGATAACCAAACAAGCATATCCTTGGAATGTCCCTTATAAATTGCTATTTTCAGTTTTTGACATTGTATTTTCTCATTATCTGCATATGTTAAGTCATGATTCAAGATTCAGTCTAAGGGTACACAGTGGCATTCTTCATTCTTACAAATCTTTTCATATATTACATTAGTTATTACTTTGTTCCTCAAATAGGTGGTATAGAGATGTCCACATCTTCTTTAGGTGTCTAGAGAAGAGATATTATATGTCTACTTTTCTTATTTCCTATACCATCGTGGATATTACCTGTGAATAGCAGATTTTCATTTTGTATTTAGTGGTTGGTTGGTTGACTGGTTGATTGAACAAAAGCCATATAAGTACACTCACTTGATCTTTAAGAATTTATAATATAATCATATTGCTGCATTATTTTTTGCTGGTATATTCTCAAAGGACTTGGAAGCATTCTAAAATCATGACTCATAAGATGAGACATAAGTCCAGATCAGAAACTTTTCCTTGTAAAAAACTGATGGTAGAGTTCTACGCTGTCCATTAGAGTTATTTTTCCTACTCTTACATTGTATTTTGTAAGAATGCAGGTAACACATATATTAATGTGAAGAAGATGAGATTTTAAAAAACTGTGTGGAAGTTCCTCAAACTATTAAAAATGGAACTACCATATGACCTAGCAATTCTAGGAATTTACCCGAAGGACACAAAAACATTAATTTAAAAGGATGCCTGCACTCCTATGTTTATTGTAGCGCTATTTGTAACAGGTAAGATATGGAAATATCCCAAATGCCCAAAAATATATGACTGGATCAAGGAGAGGTGGCATATATACACAATGGGATACAATTCAGCAATCAAAAAAGATAAACTCATGCCATTCAGAACAACATGGATGGAGCTAGAAGGGATTATGCTGAGTGAAACAAGTTAGAAAGAAAAAGAAAAATATCGGATGGTTTCACTTATAGGAGGAATATAGGGGGACCAAACAAGGAGTCAGGGAAAAAAAACCCAAAATTAACAGGCAACTATAAATCAGAGACATTCTTCAGGGGAAGGAGAGGGATCAAAACAGGTGAGGGAAGAACACGCGGGACTATGGCCATGGTTCATGGGAATTCTATGGGGACTACACCTGAGAGGAGAAAGCAAACATTGTGCAAAAATGAACAATGATGTAAAATATCTATAAATAAATAAATATAACATTTTTTTTGAAGAAGAAGGGTATTGAGTGATGTAAAAATTCATCAAGAGAAGGGAAAGGATTCTAGGTGGTAGATGATGAGATTCCCAAATAAATATCTAAAGGAAACCACAAGTAGTATATATTTATACGTTAAAAGAAAATTAGCCTGGTATGGATTCAGGCTTCCTTAGTTGACATGAGGTATGTAATATTGGGAAATATCCATGTAAAGATCCCATTAAAAACATACAAAGGTAAGTTACTTAACCTGTAAAACTAAAGCTATAAAAGGGAAAGACTGTTTATAGGTCATAATGCTACTGTTACTTTAGAAAAAAAAAGATGTTTCAAACATTCCTTCATGTCTTTCTGCTTTGCAAGCCTAGAATGTTTGACCTATAAGTTTCTGAATGTAATTGAAACAATCAGCTTTCCTTTCTTTTTCTCTACAAAGTTCTCCAACTAACTGTATGAAAAAGCAAAACTTTTAAGTTATTTTAGAAAGTACACAATATGTCAAAGTTTCCCACAATTGATTCAGAAAATGCGCTGAACATGACTTCAACTAAAAAAGAAAGATTTCAAATATTTTATAAATGCTTGCTATATTACCTGTATCAGCAACACAGCTGGAGAAAATTACTGCAGAAACAGGGTAAGACCTGGTGGTACAAAGAATGATCTGAGACTGATTGTGCAAAATAGTTCATGCAAGCTGTATCTCTTATGACAGGATGAATTTGTACTAGTAGGACGGATATTACTGAAAGGCAAAAAGAATCATTATGTTCATTCCTATGAAAAATAAAATACTTAGATAAAGGGCCCATAACAAATGGTTAAAAACTGAAATATACATATTTCTCTCATAAAGCTTTGTACTGAATGGAAAGGGAAAAAATTGAATATATGCTGGCTTTTACTGCAGCCATATCTTAAGTTGAGGTCTATCCAAGCAACTGAATTAATTAAAGCTTACTCATAATTTTATTTCCATAGATGGAAATGGAATATTTGTGTTTTCAGATAAAAGGATGTCTGCAAATTATCAAATATTTCTGTGTTTAATAGCGGGAATATTGTTAATCATGAAATATGTCTGTGTTTATGTTACAGGGGGGATATTAATGCTCCTTAGATGGTCCTAAGTAAGAAAATACTTGAGAAAATCCTCCTTGAACCAATAAGCATGCCCTTTTGAGATCTACTTGCTTTTCCTTAAGGTTATTCACAGCTTCCAAGTGCAGTTAATCTCTCTGTTTAGTGGACATGGCTATTTTTGCATTGCCTTAAGAGTTTTGTTGGTTGCCAGATCATTAATGGGCTATGAATTATGCAATAAACTTCTTCTGCACCAATAAAGCAGAAGCCAGCAGTGAAGTCTTGCCTGAGTATGGATGAGATACAACAATAAAAGCCATAAACACATTTTTTCATTTGGAAATCCCATTAAGAATTAGAAATAATTCATGTTCAGATGATTTTGTATAGCAGAGATGCTGTAATGAAAGAGTTTGCAGGATTTTGAGAAAACTGTAGAAAAAGGACAAGTTCATTGGGCTCGAAACCGGAGACTGACTGAGAAGCAGAGAGCTGATTGCCTTTGTTTCTTTTTGCTTATGAAAAATTCAGGCGAGAGAAACTTACGCTTAAAATCACAAAATTATGGGTCAGTACACAATTTGCCAAGCATTTTTTCCTAAATAAAAGTGTTTTTTTTTTTCCTAAAAGCATTTTCAAGTAATGTTATTTTAAATTAATGCTAAAATAGCTAAAAAGGTATTTTGTATTTGGAATTGCTTCTCCTGATGATTTGTTTCCTTTTGAATTTGAGAGCAAAAGAATGAGAGATGAACAGCATTTCTTCTTAAACAATTAGGAATGCTTTAACCTAGCATTACAATTTATTTTGGGTCAGTCTATCATTATATGAAATTTGGTCATTTAACTTCTGGGTTTCTACAGTGGAATACATATGCTTAAAAACATGGGTATGAAACATGCATTGTTCCTGAATTCTGATTTTTAACATCTTTATTGAACTTGGGGCAAATGAATTATTACACTGTTTTATGGGTTGAATTGTTTCCTACAATCTCAGATTATATGTTGAAATTTTGCCTCCAGTACCTCATGATGTCGCCTTACTTGATGATACTAGTAATGAGGTGATTAACGTGAGCCTTATGACTAACTGTCCTTATGAAAAGGAGAAATTTGAACACAGAAAAACTGTTGAGGAAATATAACTTAAACTATTATCTCAATCTAGGATCTCTTTCCACAAGGGAAGTAGAAAAAGAAAACAGTTTTATTACTAGATAAGAATTAAACTGAAATATAATGCACATTAAAGATAATTCACAAAAACATTGCAAAGAGAGAAAGATATCCTCATCCTTCAATAAAGCTACAGCTACAGCCCATTACATGCCTGTTTTCAAGGTAAGTCACTAGTCAAATAAGAGGACTTGACAGCACATACATAGTTCATGCTAATTTTATCTGGTAATTAAAGTGACCTTGTATGTCAGCAAATTGTTCTCATCTAGAAGAAAAACAAACTGATCTTTGTTACAGTAGAGATGGTTTTTCAGCTTGGAATAAGGCCCTTCTGATGTTAGAGATCCTACCTTTCAACAGAAACTGGGATATAGGGGTGCTATTGCCCTTGCTTTTATTTCAAGCAGATGGCTCCCAGCTCCTTGAGAATGACAATCCTAGTTCCTCAAATTGATGGAGACCTAGTTAGTCTTCCAATATCTTTACATACTATATATATATTTATATACAATGAATTAATATATTTATATACAATGAATTAAAAAGAGGGCAAAGTACTTACATTTAGAAATTTTCTAAGGTTAACTAATCTAAGAATTATAAGAAAAGTCTCTATTTCAATAGAATTAGTCTCTTATATTTGACATACCTTTGTCCTTACAACAGGCACCCAGTAAGAATACAGAATAAGAACACAGAGATTGGGTTGACGTGGCAAAAGCTACAGCATGCGAGATTGGTGGCAAACTCCCAGAAACTAGGAGAGAGAGATGGAACAGATACTCCTTCACAACCCTCAGAAACAACCAACCCTAATGACATCTTGATCTGGAGATCTGGAACTTGTAGCCTCAAGAACTGAAAAGGTAAATTACTGTTGTTTAAGCCACTCAATTATTGGTATCTTGTTAAGGTAGCCCCAACAAACTCATAGATTCTTTATATTTCACTTTCCTTGTCAATGGGAAATGTAGGGGTGTTCGGGAGGGCATGAGAACTATTAAGTGGTTATGGTAACAATATCTACTTCAGAGAGTTATTAAGAAAAGTAAAAATGTTCAAGCACATAACATGCATGTTAAAATGCCTGGGGCAGGCACGCAATACCTCTTTTTCCCCTATCACCATACTTCTTTCTTTGAACAAATAGCATTCTTGGGAGTGAAATAAAGAGATGCTACATGTATTGATATTGTAATGATCCTGACTGATCCAGCACTATATGTACTGATATTGATTGTAATGACCCTGAATGATAGAAGGATGTGGTCAATTGTAGAGCCATTAAGTTACAGAATGATTTACATTATCAATGAAATCAACCCCTTGTTTAAGAAGACATTGATAAGCAGACACTCAAAAGGCAAGGGCAGGTAAAAATATGGCTGTGTGGAGAGATTCCACTTAAGTCAAAACTAACAGATGGTCCTAATAAGATGCCTCTGAGAAGTGGCATAAGTAAGGGTACCAAAGATGAGGCAATTTGTGATGCCAGTGGACTCCATGCTGGAGACGATGGTCCTGAAGCCTTTCCCCCCGTTTGGGGAAAGGCAATGGGGACTTTAGTCCTGAGAAGTGGCATCCTTTGCTCCCCCTCACAGACAGAGGGATTCCTGGAGCTCTGAGCCCAGACCCTGCCCATGCTGCTTTGCCGGGCTCCTGAACTGCGTGGAGGTCCTTTGCTAAGGGGCTCGTTACCTATTCCTCTTTTTGCTGCCAATTTAACCATGTGCTTATATTATTGTAATGTGGGCTCCCCCCTAACAAATTCATTTGTAGTTATAAGCATTTAACTTGAGTGGAGTGAAACTTAATTTTGTTTATTTGTTCTATTTTGTTTTGTCCTTAAACTTAAAGTGGGTTTCTGTTCTTGCAGCTGAAAACTGATAACAGCTTTCAAAGTAGATAACAACCTACACAGTTGGAAGTAACATAGTAAAAAGTTAAAACATTTTAACTGCTCTTTAGGAATTGTAGAACAAATTATAAAGCAATTTAAGATTAAAAAATAGTTCTTCAATAAATAGACAAAAATCTATTATTTGACTGGATAGTTAACTATAAATGTGTCATTCCTCTCAAAATAATCTATCAATTTAACAAGATACCTTAAAATTCATTATTTTAAATTAAATTACTTTTAAATTTCTATAGGAATAAAACTTTGTAAAATAACCAAGAAATTTCTGAAAATGAAGAATAATATAAGCTACACACAATAGACTTTATTGTTTGTCCAAGATATAGTTAGCACAATTCCAAGTGACAAAACTGACCTATGTTCCATTTCTACAGTTACAAGTTCAGTCATATTGTGTGAACTCAAGACATTGAGAGTGTGGATAAGGGGCTGTTTTTGGTCGAAGTATATTGTGCACATTTTACCTGAAATCTTTCCATTAAATTATTCAACATTTCACAATTGTTTATTAAAGTTTTACTCTGCTAGATTCAATTCTTTTTTTGTTTTGAGGAAATGTTGGTTTATAATATCGTATATGGTTCAAAGGTAGGTTCACCCCTCTTTGGATGTATTTTACCACAATATACTCACCGCCACTACACCTCTTCCATTATGTCCTCCTTTGCTCTTTACTTTCTCTTAGCCCTCTAGTAGCCTCAAATTTACAGTCAAATTTGTACAGTTTGTTTTAGTTTTGTCTATTCCTTTGCTTTTTCCCTCCATATTTCAAGTGTGAGCGAAATCATCTGATATTTGTCTTCTCCTTCTGACTTATTTTGATTAGCACTATCCCCTTCAGTTCCATCCATCTGGTCACAATGGTAAGATTTCATCTCTCTCTTTTTCTCTTTACATAGTTGAGTATTATTCCATTGTGTATATATACACTACATCTTAATCCACTCATTTGTTATTAGATACTTAGGTTGTTTCCATAACTTGGGTATTGTAAATAGTGCTTGTTACTTGGGGTACAGCAATGAAAAAAACAGCTGTCATGCTTGTACATGCTAGTAGGTATCACATTAGCACTGTATAAGATTAAGACAATCCCCAGCTAGTGCTCTGGTTTCCAGTACCAGTCCAGGTGAAACTATTGCCGCTTGCATGTAAATGTTCATTTAAAAAAGGTATGGTAATGGTTTCTCAAGTTCTGACTTGTATCAGCTACAGAGACCCAAAAGATTTACCTATCTATCACTGGGGGAAAAAAAAAAAAAACAAAAAACACGAATTTGAATGGATATATTCACTGGTATGTTCATTGCAGCACTTTTTAATAGCCAAATTATGGACGCAACCTCAATGCGTTTTTACAAAGATGTGGTATGTATACACACAATGGAATACTAGTTGGCTATAAAAATAAGAACTCTTGCCACTTGCAATGACATGGATGGAATTGGAGAGGTGTGAACCTTTACTTCAAGACCATGTATACTGTTTTAAACCAATGTTACCTCAATAAAAAATAATACAATAAAATAATATAATGAAAAATGCAACTTAAAATGTGATCCAAAGTGCCTACAAAAAGAAAAGCATAACACTTGTAATGTATATTAAAGAAAAAGTATTAAAATCGGACTTGGGGGCCTCCCCAGTGGCCTAGCGGTTAAGTCTCAGCACTGTCACTGCAATGGCCTGAGTGCGAGTTCCATCCCTGGCCGCGGAACTAACCTACATGGCACAGCTGACTCTCCTGTCTTGCCCACTGCTCCCCTCAGCAGTGTATTTCAGTCAATCTGCCTGTTCTGCTCCCTACTCTGTCTCTGGTGAATCTTCTCACCCGTAGTACCTCTGATCTACACCCAGTTCTTCCATGAAAAAATAAATAAAAAAATCTTTGAAAAAAATACAAAGAGAAAACTTATTTATAAAAAAAATAAAATAGGACTTGTGATTTCTACTTCTGTAGTAAAAATGGTTGCACTCTTCAAAGGACATTTGTGTGCAATTATGTTTTCTTTATACACTCAAAAGTATTTTGTAGTTAAAAAAATGTACCTGTTTATTACTTTTAAGTAATTTAATATTGTAAAGTCAACCGTAGGTAAGGTGAAAGCATAGTTTCACTCTGACTTTAGCTTCTAAAATTTTCCATAAGTTTATATTAAAAGAATATATATATATATATGCACATATGTAAATATTTATATACTACTATTTTATGTTTAAATTGAAAGTCTAGGTGATGCACTTAGATGTGAATTTACACAATTTTGTTTTATCTTTTTGGGGAAGAAATAATATACAGTATTTTGAAATATTTGTCAATTTTGTGGATAAGCAGGAAAATATGTAAATTAGAAAATTGAGATATGAATGCTATTTATTTTACTTTCCTTTCCACCCTATCCATACTGAGGCAAAATGCCTTTTTTTTCCCCCTCTAACATACTCTGTATGTTATATAAATTCTGTTTTTGTATCAAAACATTTAGGCAAGAAGAGAAACTGGGAAATTATGTCACAATAAAAAAAGGAGTATTTCATAATCATCAAAATAATGTACTTGTTTCTGCAAACTGAAAGCAAAGTTTCTAGTATTGTTGGTATGCTGAAAACAATGTGTTCCAGCCAGCACAATGGATTTTGATTAGGTAAGATTAGGACAGCTTTTAAAACTTACATCTCCTTTTTCAGATAACCATACTGTCTCTTCTTCTTAGTAAATAATCTTTTTAAATACCTGAATGTTTTCCTATCACTTTATTTTTTCACATTTCATTGTACTGCTTTCCAAATAATTAGCAATGCTATTCCAAAGACAGATGCATGTTTTAATTTATAAAATAAGGATTATGTCTTTCCCCCCTTTGTTATTCAGAAATCATGTTCAACCCTTTTTATCTTGTTTACACAAGAGGCATGTTGACATAATTCCAGTGGTAACACATTATGCTGATAGACTGTGTACACTGTATTTAATTGGTTTAATTAGTAATTACCTTACCTATGTCGACTCAGTTGTCAGATTGATCTTTCAAAAATATTGATGAGATCATATTTTTATTATGCTTGAGACTTTCTACTGTTGTTTACACATGGTTCAAATATTTAATCTGACTCAAAATCCCTCCCTATGTTCTTCCTACCTACCTCTTCAGTCCTAGTGGTTATCTCATTCTCTTTTAACTATTTCGCTTCCTAACTTCCTCCAGTTATAGCCAGTTCTTGAAAAATGTCTTTCAGTCCAATGTCATTACATTATAACATGGATGAGGAAAAAATACCATTTCTGGCCTGTTGTCATTATGGAATTTCCGTGTTTTTCTCCCCAGGTGTGTGGGTTTTCTCCAAGCACTTTGATTTCCTTCTACATCCCAAAGATGTACAGGCTGTGATCTCTGCAGTGTCTACACTGTTCCACTTGGAGTCAGTGTGGTGTGTGGGAAGGGTCCTGTGAAAGAAGAGCATCTGTCCTTGG
The DNA here is from genome assembly GCA_004024925.1 of Scalopus aquaticus. Lineage (NCBI taxonomy): Eukaryota > Metazoa > Chordata > Mammalia > Eulipotyphla > Talpidae > Scalopus > Scalopus aquaticus. Next base: position 35,187 of record PVIJ01008231.1, read on the forward strand.
CTGGTGCCAGCCATGCACCCCGCACTGCCAGGACTGGGTCTGAGCACCTGATCCTGAACTGAAATAATGCTGATTGGAAAAATGAATGAATATAAATGGTTGTTTACTATTAGACAAGTTTTGGGTTTTTATAAATTTGGTGATGTTTTCATGACCAGAAATGTGCCATAGGAACTTAATTCTTGCTTATGTCATTTAGTCCATGGTAAACCTGATTTCATTAGACACCATTTCCTGTAGCAGTCCATTTTTAAAGAACATAGCAGTGATGTTAAGTGAAGATTTACTGTTTGCTTATCTTCTTTATATTCTTTCCTTTCTTTTTAAAATTTTTTGATTTGATCATACGTTCTTGCCTTGAAAAGAGCATTCACATAGTCTCTCTGTCCAGAATTGTCACTACTCTTGATTTTTGGTAAGCAACTATACCATCCAGTTTTTAGTCACTCAGACTTGAGAATTTCAAGTTGAAATCTTTTAATTATCTGCCTTCTTTACAACTTCTCAATATTATCATGTGTATGTGTTTTCACACTTCATCTTATTACTTTCTTGATCACCACACATCATTCTCAATTCAGGGTCATATCTTTAATTATTTTTTCAGCCTTCTACTTAGAATACATGCTTGCAGAATGCCCATTATTTTTTTTAAGATTTATTTATTTATTTATGCATACTAGAGCTGGGGTGTAAGCCAGAGGCATGGGGGTGGTGAGAAGATTCACCAGAGACAGAGTGGGGAGCAGAACAGGCAGATCTACTGAAATACACTGCTGAGGGGAGCAGCGGGCAAGACAGGAGAGGTCTGCTGTGCCGTGTGGGAAGCTCCCTGGTTGGGATCAAACTCATGCTGCAGTGGCTGAGGATGGCTTCATAGTCTGACACTTAACCCCTTGCGCCACCAGGGAGGCCCCTCTCCCATTATTCTTAATCCCACGTACCCAATATGTTTCTTCTACTTCACTACTTTTTCTTATTTTAAACATTTGTTCAAAAGTCTTTGTTTCTGTAGAACCCTTTGAGTAAATAATAATTTCTTTAAAACATAAAACATTCTCAAAGCTCTATACCGTGTCTCCCATTATCTCTACTTCCTTACACAAATCATTGTATAACTAGTCATTCCTGAGTTGTCCTTTTTTACATTTCCTCAAGTTTTCCACCTCAAGAATATCTGCCCTCATCCACTTAGCCACAGCCCTAGTTAGAGTCTTTTCGGTTGTTTAAGGGAATTCAGAGAGTGCAAATTCAGATATTATACTGCTACACTAAAAACCCTGAGAAATGTCTAACCACCATTTGCAATGGGCAGTTATTTCAAGGGATAACTAATGCTTTCACAATTTTTATTTCATGTCACCTTTGTTAATTTCAGTTGCTTATCAAAACTCTTCTTTGAATTCACTGCTAATGCTGTAGTCAGAATTAACATTTACTATCCACTGTGGCAGTTTGCTTCCTTAGTACTGCTTTTCCACCTCCTGTCTCCATGCTTCTTGTTATGTGACTGCAGTGCCACAGAGTTGGAGTCAAATATATTTCCATCTTTCTTGACTTGGTTTAGTCAATGAAAGGAAGTAGGTGTGACATTTCTAAGCCCAGGCCTTATAGGACTCATGTTTCTGCTCACTCTCTTGCACATATGCCCTTGCTGTGCTAATAACATGTCACTAAATGTTCCTAATTTATGAAACAATGGCTATAAAAAGACTTGATTTGATATTTAAAATCTTGATATGTTAGTTGCCACTGCCAATATTTGTTCATGAAAGAGTATGTGGTGATAAACTTAAAAGAAAGTTTACATAGTAGTTTCCTTATAGCGAAACTGCATATTATCAATAGATTGTGGTCTGTGCTTGAAAAATGCCTAAAGTGTGTTGGTTACTGGAGCGGAAGTTTAACAGTAAGTAAGGCAGGGATTTCCATTTCAACCCCAGCATTTACCGGCTCTGTAAATTTGAGCAAATTGCTTGTTTTCAGTTTCCTCATCTGTGCATGAATAAATACAATGTACTTAGAATACTGCTTGGCACAACACAAATATTACAATATTTGCTATTACTATTATTGTCAAGAAATTTTGAGATTTGAATTTAAATTCTATCATTAGGGCCTCCCTCGTGGCGCAGCGGGTTAAGCGCAGCGCTGTGTAGCTGTCAGCTGCATCGTGGGCACGAGTTCGATGCCTGGCGGGGGAGAATCCCACTTGGTGGGGCAGGCCTGTCCTGCGTTGCCCACTGATCCTCTAAGCAGTGTATTTCGGTCGATCTGACTGTTCTGCTCCCTACTCTCTCTCTGGTGAACCCTCTCACACCTCTGGCCTGCACTAAAGCTTGTATGCAAAAACTAAGATAAATCTTTAAATAAATAAAAATAAATTCTATCATCATTTAGGAAAACCTGACAGTAAGAAGTTTTTAATAAAATATTATCTTTTGGGGGGGGCTAGAAGAACTGGTGTATAGGCCAGAAATATGGAGGGTGAAAGGATTCACTAGAGACAGAGTGGGGAGCAGAACAGGCAGATCTACTGAAATACACTACTGAGGGGAGCAGAGTGCAAGACAGGAGAGATCTGCTGTGCCATTTGTGGGTTAGCTTCCTGACTGGGGATCAAACTCAGGCCATGGCAGTGATAACACTGAGACTTAACACCTCGCCCACCAGGGAGGCCCCAATAAAATATTATTTTATTCCTTCAGGATCATGTTAATTTTGTTTTTGAGAAATTTTTTTAGACTCTCTCTCCCTTTGACTTATTTCAGAGTTACTTAGGAAGTTGTAACTTCTAAGTGCTTATCCAGTCAAGACTATACAAAGTAAAGGGACCAGAATTTACAGCTCAGGGCCTCCTGATTTCTATCTTAAATGTTCACATGCCTGGAATAATAGAGAATAAAATCTATTATCATGATATAGGTATTTTGGCCTCTCTCTCTCTCCTTTTAAGTGCACTTCCCAGTAGTCATCTCTCTCTATTCATTTAAATAATTGGCAAGAAATGCAGTCCTTAGCAGAAGGTGGGAGCTTATTTATGTCTCCTCTTTGTCTGTAAAGACAAAGGAAAAGAACAGATGAGATCAGATCAAGTAGTACTTTGTTGTATAATCTCTCTAGAGAAATATAGGAGTTCCCTCCCTCCCTCCATGCTCATATTTCTTGTTGTGAGACACTAGTGAAGACACTAATTAGTTGTTTAGTGGCATGGGCTTCCCTTGGATATTTTCAAGATCTGCTTCTTTCCATTTTGCATATGCTTCCCTTCTTTGTTTCCTGTTGTTCTTTCTAAATTTCATCCATGAGATAGAGGAAAAAAGGAAGCAATAGCAATTCTCAATCTCTTTTTTTTTCCCCCCAGATTCAATATGTCTACATGCTCATGGTGAGTGTATGTCAAAGAAAATATACTTCAGTTAGAAACATCAGGCAACACATCAGGTAAAAACAAAGTGCCACTGACTACATACAATAAAGTTCAAAGATGAGAGGTCCAAGTCTTCTGATAGATCCCCACTAGAATATTTATGCTCTCCTTAGCATATTGCAACGCTGAGTGCAGTGATAGGACAAAATGTTCTCGCAGGATTAGTACCAAATACAGGATTAGCAACAGCTCTCATTGCTTGCTCACCCTAAATTTGAATTACATCAAATGCATCATTGACTTCATTAGGTTTAGTGATTTCATTTAAAATACATATTCACAAATATTTAGATAGTGATTCTTTTATTCAATCTATTGTATGTCATAAAAGGTAAATGTTCATCAAATTCATCCAACTATGGACTAACTATGTAGTCTATCATTAATAGACTATATTGTTTAACTATTCAATATAGACTACATAGTTAATATCAAAATTTATTTTGGAAGGTTAAGTAAGTAGATCCAATCTAGCAACAGGAATCATGGCATGAAATAAATATAAAGACCCACAAAATACGTATTTGAGAACATCCTAGCATTTTATTTTATTTTTTTAAAGATTTTTTATTTATTTATACAAGCTGGGGTATAGGCCAGAGGCATAGGGTGGCGAGAGGGTTCACCAGAGACAGAGCGGGGAGCAGAACAGGAAGATCAGAAATACACTGCAGCGGGCAGGGCAGGAGCAGCGGGTGAGGCAGGAGAGGTCTGCCGCACTATGTGGGATTCTCCCCGGCTGGGTGTCGAACTCGCATCGTGAGCTACCGACAGCTCCACAGGGCAGTGCTCAACCGCTGCGCCATGAGGGAGGCCCTCATCCTAGCATTTTAACTTCCTGAAGACTCACTTTGAATCAATAATATGATTCTCTGGTGAACAAACAAACAAACAAAAGTCAAATAAAAATATAAAAGCTATAAATAGTAGAATTAAAATTCTACAACATTGGGTCATAGAATTAATTCTTAAGAACAAAGAAGGTAGTTGAGGAGTTTGACAGACAGTTTGAAATAAAAAGCTGTATAGTTTGAAATACTGAAAAAAACATTTTTCAATATTGGGATTATTCTATATGGTCTTAGAGATTACACATCCATCACTTTATTTATGTAAAATAATAAAAAAAAATAATGTATGATTTAATATAGAAATACATTGATGTATAGTCGACAGACTTACTATAGAAACATACATACTGTATAAACATAGTGCACTAATGAACAAAAAAGACATGATCCCTGATCTATTTCAAATTACAGAATGAAAAAGGAAAAACATCAATGGCAGAGGCAAAATAATGTGAACATATTTCACATCAACATAAGGAAGGCTTTCAACCAGAACTATTTCCAAATGGAATGCATTCTCAAAACTGATATTTCTGTTTCTGTTACCAGAGGGATCAAATGTACCAAATGGCCACTTGTTTGGAAACTGAAGCACGGAGTACAATTCTGTACCATCTCTCTCTGTAACTTTTATGAGTATATTTCTACTTTAGTTACTTTGAGAGCAATTTAGTCAGGTGCAATTCAAAGGAAATGTTATGATAATAAAATAACTAAACATGAAGCTTTTGTTTTTTCCATGAATAAGCTTAGGCTAAACAGGATCAACATGAAATCCTGTTTGCAAACTTCATATATATTCATAACATTTATAGACTATAATTTTAGAGTTCTTAGAAAAAATATATCTATAAAGATTCCAATTTACAAGGCTAGTCACTGTGTTTGTTCATATGGAATGGGAGAATGAAGATGGGACAGATAATTCCTATTCTTTACGAGTAGATTTATAAGAGGGGGTTATTCAGATGCAAGTTATAAAACCCAACTCAAATTTGTTTAAAATGTAGGTGATGTTTGTATACATAACATGTGTTGTGACGGATAATTGCAAGAACAGATGTTTGCACTCCTGCACTGAGTCTTAAAGTATCTTCCTTTTTCTCTTTCCATTTCTCAGCTCTTCTATCATAGTGACTTTCTTTTCAGACTGCCTCTCTGTATGTGGTGAGAATGAGATCGAATAGTTGACCCAGGCCTGTAATGTCTGAGGGATTTGAAATATTTGATTACAGGAGTCTTTTTTTTTTTCATGAAATATTTTTTATCGATTCTCCCAAAGTGTTTGTTCAGTCACATGTACTCTCATATGCCTAATCTTATGATGGAGTTGGTATCATCAGTAGCTGTTATAGGAAATTCCCGCAATAGATTTACTGTTCAATAGACAAAAATATGGCAGAGGAACATTTGAAATATTGTTCCCTGGATTTCTTCACTTTGGAATTTGTATGCTATAATTCAATAAAGATATCAACAACAAACTTTCATTATAAGTAGGGAAATTTTACATTACATTAATGCAACTAATATTCTTCTCCAAGATCTAAAACCTAGTAAAGATCCAGAGGAAAGAGTCCCAGAATTACTAAGTTAATGAGTGTAGTAAAATCACAAAATTTTATCTTATAACTTGTGCTAAGTATCTTTCTTTGCCCTTACCAGTTTTATCCATCTGAATTAAGGCTTTAATTATATCACTTGCAACTCTGCACTTAACCTGCCTAGGCATTGAATGACAAAGCTTCATATTTATTAAGCTTTATTCATATAAAGACACTATCTAATCCTCATGACATTCTCCTGAAGATGACGGGCATTATGCTTGTTCTCTAGATAGAGAATTCGAAAGCTTTCAAATGTCTCCAAATCACTAGCTAGTTGAGAGCTAGGCGCAGTAATTCTAACAGTAATTCAGTGTTCTGCCAAATCCAGAAGATGAAATGTTATGAAAGTTTCTCCTTTGATTTATTTTAATTCACTTCAGCTCAATTTGATTGACTAAGCAGTATTAAGAATCTACAGTGTACTCAATGTCACCCAAAATGCTCTGGGAAATGCAAAATAAGCATAAGGTAAAATCCCTTAACCTTAAGTATTTTATAATTTAATTGAAAATCTAACACCTAAACTTAGGGAATAAATGGATAAAAATTTGAATTAATGCATCGGAAATTCTTAACTGAAAGGAAGTGATAGAGGTGATCAGTGCAGTTGTATTTAAGATATCATACAACAAAATTTGACATTGGTTGTCTCACATTGTGCAAGTTTTCTATAATACAATTTTAAAACACTTTTGTAATATATTCACTCAAAATTAGTCTTTGTACCCCTATATTAAATCACCCAAATTCTAAACTGCAGAGTGCACAGTGGTGACTAAAATATATCATCTTGGACCACAGAGCATTATATTTAGAGCAAGAGAGATAATAAACAAACTTGTATATTGATCAATAATACAACTTGTTATATTTGTTCTGTAGGGGAAGTCCAACTTGATAGAGAAAATAAAACAAGAATGATTTAGATTTGCAAAAGGGGATTAAGAAGATTAATGATGAGACATTTAAATTTAAACCTGAAGAATGGTTTAGAACAAGTGAAGAAACCAGAAATACATATTTTTATATATAACAGCATGGTTTCTCTTATTCTTCAGATTTCTGGGGCAAATGAGAATGGTGTTATGTTTGTTCAGAAAATTATTGGTCCATGGACCAAAAAATGTGAGGAAAAGCTCAGGTAGAGAAAACATGACAGCAAGGCTTTGGGGTAAATTTGAGTAAGAACAAAAGGAAGAAGGGTCATCTACAAGGGTTATGTTCTGATAAAGGGCTGTGAAGTTACTTAAGAATATTTTAGATATAAATAACAATAAAATATATTTTTTAAAAAAGAATATTTTAGATTCAATTGACTGAATACTAGAAATTCATTATAAGGTGTTTAATTATCTCTCTACTTAATGGTATATAATCTCATTAATAATCAATGTGTAAAAACAAATCTTGTACCATTGTCTTCCCATCAGTACTTAAAACATTGCCCTGTATGTAATAAGTGTTTAGGTAAATTTTGTGGCTCAATTAAAAGAATGATTTTATAGAACACACATACTAAATCTAAATAAATGAACTGTGATATCTGGAGGAAGTATATACTTAGGAACAATTACAACATGCACCTGTTGATCTTGCTGTGTCTTGTGCATTATAATGCTCATCCCTCTACAGCACAGTAAGTTCAATTTTCTGTCACTGCTTCTATATTCTTTAAAATTTTTTATTTGTAAAGATTTATTTATTGGGGGCCCTCCCTGCTGGCGCAACGGGTTAAGTGTCAGCACTGTGAAGATATCCTCAGCCACTGCAGCATGAGCTTCCCACATGGCGCAGCAGAACTCTCCTGCCTCGCCCACTGCTCCCCTCAGCAGTGTATTTCAGTTGATTCACATGTTCTGCTCTCCGCTCTGTCTCTGGTGAACCCTCTCACTGCCCCACACCTCTGGCCTACACCCCAGTTCTTGTATGCATAAATAAATACATCATTTTTAATGTATTTATGCATACAAGAACTGGGGTGTAGGTCAGAGGCGTGGGGCACCACCAGGGCAGTCCTGCTCCTATATTTTGAGTCCAGACCAGCACTATGCTTGATTATTTTGTATCTAGACAATTTATACGTGGCATGAGATAAGTGTTTTATATTTATTGAATGGCGAGTGAATGAATAAATGAAGTGAACAAGTGAGTGAAGAAAAGTGACCATGTCATCTTGAATTATCCTTTGATTAAGCTGATACAGATGAAGAGAAAGAAAATGGAAAAGCGTGGTGTACAACACATAGGAAACCACTCAGGGAGAGTGCGCTGAAAGGATAAAGCTGCCCTGAAAACAAATTGAAATGATTTGATCATGTACTAGATATGGGAAAGGCAAGGATGAGTTGAAATGTACAGAAGAGTCATACTTTCAACGGTGTTTGATCTCTTATCGGTATAATAATCACTTGGGGAATTTTCTGTAAGCACGTATATAATACTTAAACTGATAAAAATTATTTTTTTTAAAGATTTATTTGTCTATGCATACAAGAACTGGGTTGCAGGCCAGAGATGTGGAGTGTGGGAGTGTGTGTGAGAGAGAGGATTCACCAGAGACAGAGTGGGGAGCAGAACAGACAGGTTGATTGAAATATACTGTTGAGGGGAGCAGCAGGCAAGACAGGAGAGGTCTGCTGTGCCATGTGGGTCAGCTCCTGGCCTAGGATGGAACTCAGGCCTCAGCAGCTGGGGGTGGTGATAGCTTGATAGAGCTGAAATTTTAACCCTTGTGCCACCAGGGAGGCCCAAACTGATAAAACTTTTAATTCAATAGATTGAAAAAAAATATTAGAACTCCTAGTACATGTGGTTCCAGACAACACTTAGGGAAATCGTGCACTAGATAGAAATGGTAGCATCATTCACTCTGTTTGAAAACTTTAAAGGAAGATAATTTTTGTTCCCTTTGAGTTGGAAAGGGAAAATTTTACACAACTCTAATTTTCTGTCTTTTTTTTTTTTTTTTTTTTTTTTTTTAGTAACAATTTGTTGAAAACAAACAAACATCATGTGATGCTAATTTCTCCCTTTGATTCTTGCCCTGGAGAAAAACAGCTTGAATTGTAAACTGAACCACAATATTATTCATTACTTAAACACCTATAACCAAACATTTTTGGGTATATTTCAGCAGTTTACAAACTAATGCTCTACACAGATTCCTGCTGGAGCTTTCCCCAAATCTGTGACTTTTAAACCAATTATTTTCTTAACAGCAGGTAGGGAGGTGACCATTTAGAGCGGGTCACGGAACCACTAAAAGCAGTAAGGTTAAATGTTATATCCAACATGGCCAATTTATAACAGAGTTTCTCAGAGTGCTGCTGTTCTCCTTTGAAATGAAATAGGAGAGAGCCATATAAAGGAATTATGGGTCTGCTTGGATTTCATTTCCACACTTTCTGAGAAGAGCTATTTTCCCCACTTTAACTATGATTTTAGTGAGACTTCTATGTTCTCATATGCCCATGGGACTCTGTCCCTGGTTAATTTCAATGAAAATGGGCAAGCAAAGCAGCTAGTATCTTGAGAGGCATGTCTTGGGTGTCATGATCTAGAAACAGAGAAATAGGTTCCTACCCCACATCTAATGGTGGTGTGAATGTGCTGAAGCAGGTGTTTTCTGCGTAGAGACTAGTTTTGCCAAAGAAAACTAAACGATGTACATGGATGTGGTGCAGTGAGGACATAAAGGTGAAGAAGAAAGATTAAGATAGACAGAGATAGAAGAGAGAGACAAAGAGAAAAAGAACTTGAAAAACAATTCCTTGTGACCTCTCTGGTGGCGCAGCCATTAGGCGCTGCACTGAGGAGCTGTTAGTAGCAGGTGATGCGAGTTCTACGCCCAGCCAGGGAAAATCCCACATGGCGCAGCAGACCTCTCCTGCCTCGCCCGCTGCTCCCCTCAGCAGTGTATTTCCGTCCATCTGCCTGTTCTGCTCCCCACTCTGTTTCTGGTGAACCCTCTCACCACCCCACACCTCTGGCCTGTACCCCAGCTTATATGCATAAATAAATAAATCTTAAAAAAAAAAAAACAGTCCCTTGTTCCTCATGTCAGAGACCGTTCACCTTTATCTTGGGTATGTACACTTTATAATAACCCTCCCAGTTTGCCTAAATCAATGTGAATAGAATGTTTAAACTAATAGATTGTATCTATATTGTTAGAGAAGGTGTGGGTTCAAAGCAAAACTAATGGCAGGCATAAAGATTTCTCTTATCTCCCCTGTCCCATACATGCACACCCTCCCCCCATTAACATCTCCACAGGAGTGATACATCTGCTACAAACAGTTGATGGACCTACACTGACACATCATTATCTCCCCAAGTCCTTACTTTAGAGTTCACTCTTAATGTGATACATTCGTTCTATGGCTTTGAACAAATGTATAATGGCAGGTATCCATCATTACAGTATCACACAGAGTAATTTCACTGTCCTAAAAATCCTGTGATTTGCCTTGTCATAGTTCTCCCAAGTTGGACTTTTGACATTGAAATCAAGGATTTCTATCAAGTGTGGATGTGGAGTTATATTTCAGTGACTTTATTACTTTGACCTGTGTGAATTATGGAGTTAACTCTTTAGAGGAATAAAGTTATATTTTGTGAAGTTATTAGTTTTAACTAATTTAAAGTTTGCGTTACTAATTTAACTAGTTGAATTAATTTAAAGTTTGCATAACTATGCTTACATTATCAGAGAAACTCCTTGAGTGAAAAAAAAAAAAAAAGCTTTTTCTCAGGTCAGTTCCTTACCCACATCCCATCTCAAAGGGTAACAACATTATAGAGACCTTGAATATGGGGAACAGCCAATCACTTTAAAATCTCATTTTCTTAAATATGTTTCCATTACACTTCACTGGTCAAAAATTATGCTTTTAATTCTAATGACTGTTGACCAAAGTCTATTTAAAGCATCTCCTTTTGTTGCAGAGATATTTCGCGCAAATCTTGTTTGGATTATGTATATTTTATTAAGTTATTCATGTTTTCCTGTCTCAGTAACAAATGGTTGAAAATGTTTTTTTTTTAACAGTCATAAATAATCTGTTCTCAAAATGCCCAAACTTTTGCAAAATTCAATCCTTCAAATCTCATTGCCTTAAATTTAAAATTCGTCCAAGCAATTATCTGAAGTTCATACATCATCTTCCATGATGTTCTGGCGCCTCTGCCACTCGGTGAGTGATGATTACCAACTTTTCATTGTTTTTCTGCTTTTACTACTATTGAAGATTTTTTCCTACAGATTTAAGGCTGCTATTTTTTGGCACAAATTCCTAGTAATTGTTCCTTAATTTTTCTTTGAATCCTCCCCTCTCAATTATATTGATTTCCCAATTGTTTACTTCATTATATTATTTTGGAATTACAATTTCACACATGCTTCACTTACCCTCCATCAAAGATATGGTGCCAGTACCCTGTCACCTTCCCTTCTTATTCTTTCTTCCCCTCCCCATCCCTTCCAGTAACCTGTATGTTTTTCACATTATCTAAGAAGTGTTTTTGTCTCAATTTAATCTTAAACCTGTGTTATATTTTGTCTTTTAATTCCATGACCTAAGGCGATCTACATACAATTTTCAAAATTTAGGGAGGAAACACATGCCAGAGAACATATGATGCAGACCCTGGAGGAAAACAGATTAGATTCTCCCCAATATTTTAGAAAAAGAAAGGCCATTTCTCCATAGACGTCATCACACACAATACAAAATAACTGGGAAGAACAGGAAGGGAAGTTCTAACATCAAAGCCTTTTAGAGGATGAAAAACTTGGCCTTGCATCTGTCCACTTAGAATTCAGAAGTGTCTGGAAATGGAGGGGCAGAGAAAGTGCAGAGAAAGGAACATGGAGGTCTAACAGGTAAGGCGTCAAGATTCATCAATATTCTGTTCTGTACGGGTTTGACACTCATTATTGTTTTGTGGAAAAGTGGACAAAGTCTTTTCAAAGTCTCAAAATAAATATGTGAGATCTATCTAAGATACTTTCCTAATACTTATAATATTGAGAGGCTCAAGAGAAATATTTTCTCATGTGAAATATAATGCATATAAATACATTTCATATTTAGAATTAAAAAGAAATAATTGAAAAGGTTTTTATCATTACTTTCTAGATGCTATACCTGTCAGTTTCTTCCTTATATTAGTTTTCAGGTATTGTTCTGTTCAAATTCAGAGTACTAGATAATTCTTGCAAACTAAAAGTATTCTAAGCTCCTCTAAGTGAAAATTTGTTTCATAATGTTTTTTGCAAACTTCATAATCGGAATCTATACTTATACCCATTTTTGTTAGCTACCTCCTCTTGTAGTGAGTATACTCCTTCAAGGCATATTTAAAATTTTACATCCCATAGTCTTGTAGCTAGTGGTCTCTCATTTGTTAAATGATCACAAAAGCGGAAGCAAGTACAAAATTCAGAATTACATTTCCTTGATCAGTCTTTCTGTTTTCTTTAGATTTCAGGTCAAGTACTAGAAAGGATTTCCAGAAGTAAATATGACATTTAGAACATATTTCTTAACACATGTATTTATTTTGAATGTACGTATATACAGAAAGCAGTAAAGCATTTAATAGCACTACACTTACCCCTTTTACTACTATTACTTACTAATACTACTATTATTATTTGTCTATTATTTACATTTACTAAATGCTACTAATTTCCATCCAATAAAGAAGAAAAAGCAAAAATTAAAACATGAATGAAACAATTCACTTGACTTTTAGTTACTTTTCTCTTGTGAAAGCACCCTTTCTAATTCATATGCTAGATTATGAATTTATTCATGCCTGTTTGATTAAAGAAACATCACTTTCTGTTTCTGAACATGATGAATGGCTCCTGCTCTTTTGAAAGGTGACAATGCAACATTAGTTTGATTCTTGCGTAAGACTGTAATGATCTTTGCTAATAGCCGTAAGCAATAGATTCAGATGAAAAATTAAAATGTTTACTATCCTGCCACTGTATTATGTAAGAAGAGTCCCTCAGAGAACATCGTTTTCATTAGCAAGGATAATTTATCCTTGTGATTTATTTTGCTGTGAAATTCAGGGGACAGACACATTTCTGACTTTATGTACAGTTTCATCTCTCCACAAGGCAGTGAGAAGTGAAATAACCTCTCAGGAAACATTGAAAGCAGATACTTATTACGTGAAACAGTTTGAACTATTCAACATCCACAGCTAATTCTGTCATGCTTTGCTACAATAGTGCAGCATTTAAATACTGAAGAAGCAATATACTGATAATGAAACCATTTCCAGGCAAAGTACTTAGAACAGGTATTTAGTCTAGATAGTTTCATTATAAATGTCTGTGCAAACTAAAAAACATTTCAGGCTAATGCAATGCAAAGAACTGCATCTGGAGAGGAAGGCAAATAAATGTCTGTTTTAATCAGAACTTCATGCAGAAAAGAGCTTTTTAAATGAAGATTCCCTTAAATGGAAAAACAACTCTTGTTGCATTTTTAGCACACACATGTGATTAATCCAACTGTCAATATTATCTACTTAACCCGAAGTTATGAAATTACTTCTGATGCCAGGCATTTCCTTAATGATGGAAAATTCCAGGGTAATAGATAAGACAGGTTATATGTATGAGTACATGAAAGCCCACAGATGATGAAAAATTTCCAATAAAAATTAGTGTTAATCCTGATCATTGTTGAATGTTTTACTGCAATGAAAATGAATTTTTGATTTAAATCATTTTTTATTCTCGTTTTATTTTGTTTGATTTCCAACTGTGACATAGACATGTATAGTACAGGCATGATCTGCTTTTAGTTTGCAATAAGGGTAGGAAGAAACACTTCAGATTTAAAATGAAATAACTCTTGCTAACTAGGTGATGGCAGGCCGATAATTGTCTTGTAATCAAATCATGAAAAGTATTGGTTTAAAATTCATTTTTATATGTTCATATTTTCTAGGAAGTGTCTTAATGTTAATTAAATTAAAAACAGTTGGATCATTATTTAGTGGATTTTACTCATTTTGTTTCTTTCTGTTAACCTCTAGGGCAGTGGCCTGCCTAATGCTGCCACAGTGGTGAGTGGAGGTAGGGGCAGCCCAAGGGCAGGGACTTGTCTAAGCCTTGGCTTCCTCCTCTGTGCATAGAGCTAATCATAGTGCCTATCCTTATTTTGAGGATTAAATGAGATAAGGCACTTTAATGTATCTTGAACCTTGGTCAAAGTGAGGATTAAGGGTATTTTTGTCTCCCCAGAACTTAATTACCTATTGACTAAAAATCTTATCAATAACATGAGCTATCAGTAATATATTTTGTATAATACATGTACTAGATACTGTTTTCTTACAATAAAGTAAGCTAGCAAAAAGAAAATATTAAGAAAATCAAAAGGAAAAATATATTTATAATGTGTACTCTATCAAAACTGCAAATTCATGTCATCTGTTTACAAGAAACTATGTAAATGGATCTGTGCAATTCAAAGCTATGTTGTTGAGATAATGTGTCAAGATTATCAAGACAAATACCTGATTAGGAGTAGACTTCAACTTCAAAGACCAAAAGTCTGCCCAACCATAAAGATAACAAGAAAAATCTGAAGTTGTGAGGAGCCATCATCACTTCCCATAATGACTCATCTCTCTACCATGTCAAGTTTACCCAAACCCCAAACAAGATCTTCCAGAAGACACAAGGTGTTGCAGAAAGCCTGTAGCACTTTTTAAGAGGACAATATTATCTGAAGATATTAAATTATTGGATTGGGCAAAATTTTAAATAGCATAGGATACTGAGATTTTGCTTTTACTATTAATGAGTGAAAGGGGCTTAGAAAAGCAAGCTCAGATGTTTTAACCAAAATAAAAAATATATATATTTTCCCTACATTATTGTCTTGCATCTTGGATTCAGTGCTGTAATCCATTAAAGATGCGAAAGATTAATTTTGCATTTCTAGGTGTCTTCAATATATTCATTTCCATGCCTGATACATGTATATAAATTACTCAGAGCTGTAAAGATAGACACAGATAGTATAAATGTATAGGTTGGCAAAACATTTATGTGAATTAAAATGCTCTAGGTTTCTCCCCATAACTAAATTTAAAGTCCAGTAAACTGAGAGACAACTGGCTATTCAATTCACCACAAAGGACTCACCTCTAACTGGCATTTCCCATGCATCCAGAACAGCAGAGCTGAACTTCAGATGACTAAAACTCAGGATGTCAGATCCACTGACAATGGTTATTGTCATCGTTTCATGCAAGAAATAGCATATTACATGGTGAGGACACAAACACAGGCAGATGTAAGTGCTACTGGGACATGAGCTTGGGTGCCATCCTAACCTCACAATTTATGTTCCAGTTTAAACAATCTATCAAATGAGCACTTGTATTTAAACACTCATTTCTCCTAGAAATAAAAATTCCATCTTAGGATCCTTGTATCTGATAAATAAGTGATTTTTGGAGTCATATATTATAGATAAAGGTAAACTCTTTTCTTATCCTCAAGTCCCACTGAAAGAACTTGCAAGTCATGAATCTTCCTCACAGTCTTGACAATGTGATGTCTGCAGTCTATCATTAACCTGAGTGAAGATTCTGATAGACTTGTGGCTTTGGTGTCTATAATAAAAAGCTTTATTTTTTCTCACAGTCTCTGAACCACGGAACTGTTTACAACCAACTCTATATGTCAAAATCATCTTACCAGATATACTAATAATAGACAGCTATTTGTAGAAGTGGGTAATTACTACATTAAGCATTTGAAATGATAAACACATGTGCAGTTTGACCTCTGCATATTCAGAGTTCAAGTATTAAAAAACCCATGAAGAAAGCACCCCAAACCAGATTTTAAGCTTCCATAGGCAGCAAGGAATAATATTTAAGAAAAATCAAATACCTCTCAATCCAGACATAGCAAGGTTTATACCCCAAGCAACTTGATAAACATCCTTGATATTTACAAAATTGTTGAGTTGCAGGTAAAATGTATTTTTTTAAAGTGCAGTTGATAATATGGGATCCGAAATTTGAATATGACATAAAATACAAAATTATATAATACATTTAAACATAGAAAGAAAACCTTTTACTTATACAATGCTTCTATAGTATGTATTTATAGGAAACATTTGTGGAGCATAGATGATGCAAAAATGTAGTTCTTAGACATTGTGAGTCATAGGGCAAGCGGATAGCTTCTAGGGTCAGAATAGAATAGGAAAAAGCCTTGGGGGAATAAGGAAGACTCCAGAGATAAGGGCAACAAATTCCAAAGGGGACAACAGTACATTCCAGAACAAAGATAACAAAGAAAAAGGACTCTAAGATAAGGGCTGAAATGCAAGATGCAATTCTGGGCACAGAGACATTAAGACAGTGCGTGAGACCACCAAGAACTAACCAATATCAAAGAGACTGATGGGGCTTGAGAATAATTAGGGAAAGAAGGTGCATATTCCCTGAGGCACAACTCCCCTTGGACTTCCTTGCCCCTCCCTGGCCTGGTTCCACTGACCTGGGAGTCCCTCTTTATTGCTGTTTCTTTCCTCCTTAAGAAACATTTCCTTGTATCTATTTCTCTAAACAAATTTGCTCCTTTTTGCTTGCCTGTCTGAGTATCAACCGAAGTCCTGCTGTGGCTTCATGAGACACCAACCCATGGTGGTCTAGTGGCTGCGCCTCGGCGCTTCCAGTGTGGCCTGGGAGCCACTCCAAAAGTTATCCATCCCCTCATGGGTAAAAGTCCACCCAAATGGGACTGGCTCAAAACAAGGCCCCAAAGCCTGCCACAAGTCTAAAGCACCTTTCAGTGGGGACCCATAAAAAACAGAAACAGTCAGACAAGTCTGGGAGGAAAAGAGCAAAATCAAAATCAAGATAAAAGCTGCCATTGTTAACCTCCCCACGGGTCTCTCACCCACGTCTGTTTCAGCCAGTCCAGGACCGAGAAGCAAGCACAGCTTCTTTACATGTCTCTGCTCCATGCGCCTCCTCCAGGTCTCCTTCTGGCTCTCCATTCTGCTTCCTTCCTCTCCAGTCTTCTCTCCAGCTTCTCCTCCCTCTCTGCTCAGCTCCACCCTCCCTTAGGTGGGACAAGGAAACTGGACCTTCTCCTTTTCCTGGGGACCACCCTCTTACACCCTTTTATGAATTAGGGAAGCTTACTCAAGCTTTAGGTATCCTGTGTTTTCATTGAGGGTTCAATCACACGCTGTTCATGTTTCTGACTTTTAGTTTCCAGTCCCTCTTGGAGATTTGGTCTTCAGTTTCTACAGAGATCATAACTGTTATGCACGTACTAAAGTCCCCATCAAAAGTCACATTGTAGGGCCTCCCTGGTGGCACAACGGGTTGAGCGCAGTGCTGTGGAGCTGTTGGCAGCTGCAGCACGAGTTCAATGCCCCACCAGGGAGAGTCCCACATGGCGCAGAAGACCTCATCTGCATTACCCGCTGCTCCCATCAGCAGTATATTTCGGTACATCCGCCTGTTCTGCCCCCCACTCTGTCTCCTGTAAACCCTCTCACCACCCCATACCTCTGGCCTGCACCCCAGCTTGTATGCAAAAATAAATAAATCTTTAAAAAAGAAAAAAAAAGTCACATTGTAATAAGATTGCCTATTGGACAAAGCACCCAGGGAAAGAGACATTCAAGTCCGACAAGACATTCGGGAGCCTAGAAATCACCTCTCAGTAGCCTAAGGCAAATGTCAGGATTCTGTTTGGATAAAGTTAATTCTTCACTACATAAGAGGATCCTTTTATAAATAAATCCAGGGACTTACATGTATTCCTCTACTTGAAACTCCACTTGCCCTTGTAAACACACCTGAACTTGCACAGGAGTCTGCACTTGTCTTCAAGAGTCTCAAGTAAGTGTCTAGTTAACATTTATCTGCTTTTTGTACTTCTCCATGAAAAGAATATTATTCCACCATTTGAAAAACTCCATTTTATTAATCTAGCAACATTTTAAAAATCCTTTCCAATTTCAATTTGTCCATGTAACACAGACAACTTTTAAGTGGTTTAACTTTAGTATGCTTTATGAATATAGTTTCTCACAATATTATAGCTACTTGAGGACAGGATTATATGTATTTTTCATTTTTTATTCTTAAGGATGTCAAGAGGATGTGTTTCATATTATTACTAACAAATATTTATTCGAGCAAGTGTAAGTAAAACTAGTCAATTAGCAGGACAGTTATATTATAGTCTATAAAAAGCATTGGGATGTAACATCCATGTCCAGAGAAATTTTAAAGTTCAAATTAAACAAATTATTATAGTGACCACAATTCATAACAAAATGGGGGTCCAATTGGTGACATTAACAGTGACACAATGACACAGTGTCAACTCATATTGCCACCAAAGGCATCACTATCACCTCTGATGTGACTATCCTTTTTACTATGTAATAGTGTGACAATTCCACTTCCTATAAAGGTAGGAAAAACGTCCAGATGTTCTTTATCATTTTTCACCCCATTTATTATTTATATAGCAGGAAATTTAGCTTCAATCTAAACTGCTCCAAACACACTCAGACAGGTTTTGCCAGGAATAAAATTCACATGAGTTTATTTGCAAGAAAGACTTAGACACATCCATAGAGGTGTTATCAGGGAGCTCAATGGAGAAGCTAATCTCCAATCTAACCTTGAGCAGAGAGCAACTATAAGTGGAAGCTGCAAGTCCTTCTCTCCAGGGAACCTGGACTTGCTTGTGGCATAAGAAATTCAGCTCTGGGTAATGAAGTATGAGTCAAGGTCAGAAAGAACATTTGTTTATTTCATAAGGACACAGCATGGTTTCTCTGACCAGAAAGTACAAGGTTACTACAGGACGTTGAGAGTCAACTGCAGTTATCAGTACTGTAAGTGAAGACATCTGAGTCACCCAGGAGATAGTTTGGGGTGATTGCCCTGTCTCATGGCAGTGGAGATCATATAACCAAGACAGAGGTATCATGAATGATACTTTCGTGAGAGGGCGGGCTGTGATTAGCAGCTGTGAGATGTAATTTAGGGAGTCTCAGAAATTTGTTGACAAGAGCCTTACCTTACCTGGTATGGAAAAGAGCAAGAGAAAAGGTGAAATCAATTAGATGTTACTTTAAATACTCTGTTGATAAAAGGTGAGTTATTTTTTTCTACTCTGTATTGTACAGTCTGTTGTAAGAATTATACTGAATTTATGATCATTTTTATGCCAGTTTGTTTGTCAAGAAAAGCTAAGCGATTCATTGCCACTGCAATTTTGCATCCTACCGGGTACCTCCCTTTCTCCTTCACAGCCACTGCTTAGAAAAGCCCACTCACCTAGGGCTCCTGATGCTTGAATTTTCCTTGGAAAAGTTTTGTTGCCTGATGTCAGAGGTAATGGGAGGGCAGAAAATCAAGAGGGGAAAAAAAAGCAGAAGAGGAACGCTAGGAAGTCTTTTGAATCTTCATTTTAGTTCTCACAGTGACAACTCAGGGGAGATTTCAAGTATAGGAGCTTCAGGGAACAACTGTGAGTCCAAGTTCCTGGATTAAGCCTTAAGAATGATCGGGAAGTTCTGGGCAGAAAATGGAAGTTGTCAGAGAAAATAGAGTCCTGTTATTTTGCCATCTATTGAGGCATAAGAAAACTTATGAAGAAATAATGAGGTCACCACAGATAAGGAGAAGCTCCTGTATTAGACAGGAGTCTCAAAAGAAATCCAATTAGAAAGACAGACAGACAGATAGAAAGAGACAAAGATAGATAACATTTATAAGAATTGACTTTCACAAGTATGGAAGCTGAGAAGTCCCAATATCTGCAGAATACAATCCGGAAATAGGAAAGCTAGTGGTACAGTTTAGTCCAAGTCCTAGGTCTGAGAGCCACAGGGGTGCCTCTAAAGGTATCGGAGTCTAAAGGCCTAAGAACGAGAAGTTCTGATAACTGAGGGCAGGAGAAAATGGTTGTCCCAATATAAGATAAGAAAGATAATTGGTCTTTTGCCTTTTTATTCTGTTTAGTGCTCAAGGGATCAGATAATAAAGACATCCTTTTAATTATTTTATTTTTTATGGAAATAGCATTCATTCATAACATATTGATTTCAGGTGTGTGATCTTATAAATCAACATCTATATATAGTATGTTATGTTTACAACCCAAAGTTTCCATCTTTCACCATAAAATTGGCCATTTTTACACAATTTACCCACTCTGTTCTTCTTTCCTCTCTGATAAGAGTATATTGTTCTATATGTTAAGAGTTTGTTATTGTTTGTTTTTGTACATTTCTATTTTGTTTGGTTATTTGTTTTGTTTCTTCACATATCAGAGAAATCAGGCAATATTTCTCTCTTTTCTTCTGACTTATTTCACTAAACATCATAGTCTATGGATCCATCAACATTGAAAATAACAGCATTTCACAAATTTTTTTTTATAGATGAATAGTATTTCATTGTGTATATAAACCACTTCTTTATTAGATAATGAAATCTTAATTACTCAGTCTACTAATTCAATTTCTAATCTTGTCTGGAAACATACTCACAGACACACTAAAAGATAGTGTTTTACTGGCTACTTGGACATCTCTTACCCCAGTCAAGATGATATTGATCATTAGAGTTCTTTATGCCCTGGTTCCTACATTCCATTTTTCACACCAGCCTTTACCTTTCAATTCAAGGATTTAGAGCTGTTAAATTTTCAGGTGAGATGTTATTTGTACTTTATATAAATATATTATGTGAACTAAAGTAGCATAATTACTAAGTCTTACTTAGTGATAAAGTCATGTGATGCAGAATAATAATAAAGATTATCACAAACAGTGAATTTCGGAATCAAAATATTTCATTGTAACCTTAAAATGACTATTATTTAATGGAATGCCTAGAATGTGTTTTTTCCCTGCAGATCCATGCCAATGTGTTACATTATTGAATATTATTTAGATATATTCAATCTTAGATACAAGACACTGTGTGTGTCATTCTTATGAAAAGCAGTATTTCAGATACAGATGAGCTCAATCTTCTAATGCTTGTCACATGTGTCTCTCCCAGGACAGTCAGCTTTATGTCTGAGCACAGCTTATCCTCACAATTTAACTGATAGCCCTATGGGGTTTGGGATTTGTGTCCCACTTTGGGGTTCGTGGTCACTCCTGGGACATATGTTTACAATACAGGAAGCTCATGAGTTATTATGCACATTGAATGACAAAGAAAAAGGTGTTGAGATTAGTAGTAATAATAAAATAGAAACAGAGCAATTATGATGGGACTGGGGTAACATTTATATTTTCTAATTCTCATTCCAGCCAAGGGAACAGTCATGAGAACCGTGAAGTCAAAGAATTGAGATGTATAACTCTCAAAGACTGAAATATTAGGCCCTTGTTAGTACTCAACAATGCACTCTACTGCTGAACTCACATGAGAAAGAAAAATTGAGTCATTACTGTTCCATAAATTAGTCATTTTGAGAACTAACTAACTTTTTGATTGCCCTCCTTATAATAGAATCTTTTGCTACTACCTAATAAATCTTTATTTTAAGGCAGAACAATGTCCAATGTGAGATTTCTGCTGTCAAGAAAAGAACATCCTATCAATTCAACAGGTCTCAGCATTGTTGGAACTGAATCCAAAGAGAATAGAGTTTAACCCAGTGGGGCATATGTGATGTCTTTATTTTTTTAAGGCTTATTGAGGTAGACTATTTGGTGTCTGTAGAGTGCCAGTCATGAACTGACAGGACTGAAATAGTAGTTTTTGTCCCATGAGCTAATCTTCAGTACACACTGATATGATTAAGGACTGATGAATGAAAAAGTATAAAAAAGATAAAAGAGCCTTTATCATAAATGTAAAAGATTTTTCTCCTTTGGGGTTTAATTATATTTTGCTTAATAAATTTCTTCAAAATATTACACTTAGAGCTTTATACTCTAATGAATTTTGCCAGGGTTGTTGTCAAAAAATATTCATGAGAAAGTGTCTAGAGGAAAGCAAAACATTATGATTAAGACAACACAATCAAATACAGACATATCTCCAAGGTCTGGGATTATTGTCCTTTTAATTTTGAGAAACAATACTGCTGGTAGATGTATTTCAAGATTTTCTGAAAGTATGTTAAGATAATAGGAATGTAAATGAGAAAGGAGAGCATTTGAATAAATTGGATAACAGGAAATGCAGGTTTGGCCAGGAAATTCCCATTGTACAACTTGAACTTTTTCCAGAAGGAATGTCCTGTGATTGGTGAATGTTGGTGTTCTTCCATCTCTGTGGGTGCCTTTGTATTGACATAAGTCAAGATCCATCAGGTCAGTATTCTTATCCAATTCAACTTTCTATCCCTCAAACATGCTATTAGTACAGGTACTGTTTGTGGTCAGTGTGTGAGAATAAGAGTGATGTAAGGCAAGGTCAAGGTGACTCTTAGCTTAGAAGGCCACAAGCCCTATGCCTGCATCTGGGTTAAAAAGCCTCTAGTGTCAAGTCATCCTCATTATGAAATACTTAATAGAGTTTGAATGGCATTTAAATGAAATAGAACCAAATTCCTACTGCTTTTAAACCTCTATGTATTGAGTTTGCAATGTGACCTACTCCACGGCAGTATTTTCATTTATAGTTCCCATTCATTTCTAATGTCTACTGACATTGTTCTCTGTGTTGTGTCTGCCAGAATGGATTGAGGCCATCGAGAGAGAAAGAGAGAGAGAGACAGATATTAGAACCACCAGAAAGTGATTATAGGTGGCATCTGGCAGGAGTCATTTTCTCTTAAGGCTTTGACATGTCATTCCTGGTAAATAAGTTCTATTAGCTATCTAAAGGCACCAGATGTACCATAGGAGATTATGCCAATAAATCTTTTGTGGATATATATATATATATATATATATATATATATATATATATATATATATATATATATATATATATATATATTACCATTGCTGATTCATTGCAGTTCATATAAGCTCAACTATGTTGTCTAGAAATGGATTTCTATTTAAGCTTCTTAAATGTTTCCTTACTTAATAAATATTCCTGAAAGTTGTTCTGCATGATAGGACCCAATGCTAGAGATAAATTATTTTAGCAGATATTGGTATATTGATAAGCTATTTTATCTGTTTGACTTCAGAATTTTCAGTAGATTATTATCAGGTACATTCAATAAATACTGCAAATGTATTTTCGTGAAATACTTTTCTGTAAGGTCTAGCAGTCACTGATTCCATCTGTGTGAAATGACTGTTGCCAGATAGTCCAAAAGATGCAAGAATAAAATGAAAGTGCTATGGGTAGTAGTTGGGGACTTGTAGTTGTTAAATGGCAGGTGCAAATTGGAGTCAGGTGTGCATGTTCTGTTGCGTTGCCTCTTCACTTCATGAACACTAACCACAATTAACCTCATTCCTGAACAAGCTTCTTGTTACTTAGAGCTACGTCTACCTTATACCTCTGCAAATTTAATTTCTGCACTTCCTTCTGAGTTCAGTTCATGCTTGATTCTTTAAAATTCTAATTAATGGGCCTCCCTGGTGGTGCAGCGGTTGAGCGCTGCACTGTGGAGCTGTCGGCAGCGCGCGATGCGAGTTCGAAGCCCAGCTGGGGAGAATCCCACATGGCGCGGCAGACCTCTCCTGCCTTGCCCGCTGCTCCCCTCAGCAGTGTATTTCTGATCTGCCTGTTCTGCTCCCCACTCTGTTTCTGGTGAACCCTCTCGCCTCCCCACACCTCTGGCCTGTACCCCAGCTTGTATGTATAAATAAATAAATCTTTAAAAAAAATTCTAATTAATATCCATTAATCATTAATGCCTTCTCTATCCTACTATCTATGGCAGCATATACTTAAATTCTTTGTTCTAGAAATTGGTTGAGAGTCTACTCATGCCGAAGACCCACATCAAGTGTTTCTTTTCTGTTTGATCTAGTTAAATTGACCCCTGCGTTCTTTGTGCCATTTTTGTGCCAGGTATCTGCATTTGTCACACTCTATTATTGTTTTCTTGTTGTATTTTGTTCTCACCTACCCTCATTTTCTGAACTGTTAGTTTTTATCCTCAATATAAAATATGACAGAAATGAAAAATAAAAAGAAGCATAGATATGAGCTTTCTTGTTTTGAGTTTCTTTTTAAATTTTACCTAATAGCACTAACATCTAATAATATGTTGCTGTGTTTGTAACACTTGCTTCTCTTAAACAATTCAAGCATTCCATTTGCATTGGTTTTACAGGATTGTCTTTTAAAGCTATCACTGTGCTCATTGCTCTGCTTGGTGCTATAGAGATCACATAGTATTGAAAATAGAATATTTACTTGGAAGGGGTTTATTACTCTTTAGAGAGACAAAATATACATTCCTAAAAAATATCAGGACCCTGTTAAATGGAATCCAAGTTAAGTGACAAATTGAATGATGTGCCAAATTAACAACAGGAGAATTTTGGAACTGTCTAAGTATGTGCAATGGTAAACATAATAAACTGGGAGGGGGATGCTGTGTGTAGTGCAGCATTTCCTTATATGTAGGGAGATGTCTTCAGTGCAAGGCAATGGAAGACTTTCACAGGTCTAAAGCTAGCTTTTATATTCTTTCCATATCATAATCAATTCCTTTGCAGAACATTCTTAGTAACTTCATCCTGGTCTTAAAATTCCTCTGCCTTTCTAATTTTCATATTGAAGTTGAAGAGACAGCCTTCCATGTAAAAATAGCAGAAAACTAGATTTAATAATGCATCTCTATAGAACAGTGAATAGTGTGACTATTGTCACTATCCATCTCTAGCTTTTGGTCAGTCTATGAGATTTAATACTCGAGAACCAGTGGATTCACTTACTAAAAGTTGTGTCCTTTGCAGTGAAGTCATCATTTTCAAGATGGATTTGTTCTTATAAGGAAGAGCCAGGAAAACACTATCACCATGACCTCTTCAAATGCTTTGTTACTTAATAGAATCAGGGGTCTCACTCTCATTTGTTTTGCTTTGTAGATACTGGTACATGAATAAAGTGGTTGACAGGGAGGTGGTTTAGGATGGCAGAGAACCATTCATATTACTGAATCTGACACTGTTAATTTCTCTCCTATAATTGTGTCAATAGCATTTTATAATTTAATATTAAATCTTTTTTTTTTTTTTTATAAATAACAGATTGGGCATCAGTCTGCCTTACTCTGAAGTCTATGGGAGGTTTGCCAAGGATATGGCTGATGAAACACAACCTTAGACAAGCTCCATCTGTCCCATTTAGACGATATACAGTGTCAGATCTCAGTGGTGGAAGTAATAACTGCAAGCTGTTCTCTGGGCAGACAGCAAGAGAGGGCTACTGATCACACTGATTAAAATAAACAAACCCTTAGGGTAGGTTGTAGTCAGTATAAATTTAAACTAGATAACCATTTTCAAGCAGACTTCTGTATTTAGGGCCTGTGTCATGTGGAAAAAAAACAAATACAGGTCAGTTCATTTTAAATAACATGTAATTTTCATTTAACCATTAAGAAAATATTTTAGAGGTCCTTTTGTTTATCTCCATTTATAAAATACCATTTAAAGGATATACAACTGTCTAAAATATTTTTCCTAAAATAACAGGATTCAAGGGCATTTTTAAGTTAGATCAGGAGCTCAAGTCAGGCTTTACTGAAAAGATTCCAAAAACAAGGTCAGAAGGGAAGAATGGGTCAAATAGAGCCCTATCATTCCAGCTTGAGTTTTAATGGGAGTTTCTATTACCACAATATATCCATTAATGCAGATGCACCTCCGAGAAGTGGAAAACTACTGAAAAACCTAAAATCCATCGGAATTCTTCCCCAAAAGGTTTCATTTGAAGCTATGAGAAATTATGTAGAAACATTTCCAGCATAGTTTCCTTTTTATATTGTTTTGATACACACACACACACACTCACATTAAACTAGTTTGTATACTAGATATCTAGTTAATCCTTAGAAATAAAAATTGAAGCTCCTTTCAGAATATTGAATATGAGCAAAGGTGATTAAGTTTAAAATGGGAGTGAATGCTTCTTTGTAGTCATAAAATGAAGCTTGATATCTATATGCAGGTAATTGACTTCTAAAGTCAAAGTTTATTTTAGTCTGCCTTTTACACTTCATTGCAAATTTGGTGAATAAGAATGTAAGGAGACTAGTTTTACTCAATGATGATAGTACATTTTCATAATTATGAGGCAACTTTTACTGAAGACCAGCTAAGCATTTTGTTTTGATTTCCCATGAGGATTTTATTATGTCACAAAGAAGCAATCCCTTTTTCTTTTTCTGAATATAAAAGTTATCTAATAAATTGAACTATGGTCACAGAAGATGCTAGCATTGCTCTAGAAATGGAAGGCAGAGTTATAAGGAAGGGAGCAATTATTTACATGGAACAATGACTTAACCATTTTTAAGTATCATGTCTCCTCAACCATCAAATGAGCAGGTTGAATTAGATGATTTCCAGAATTCCTGTTAACTTTGACATTTCAATTTCTGATTAATAATTTTTTTATAAATCAAAATAACACAAATTGAGTGTCCTCCATGTGTACAGCTTCTAATAATTCTGATATGTTAAGGAGGTGTCCTCTAGATGAGCCTCTAGGTCAGAGTTTCTCACCCTCAATAAAATAGACACTTCAGCTCATATCATTGTTGGAGGGCTATCTGTGCATAGTAAGATTTTTAGTAGCACTTGTGTACTCAATCAACTAGATACTGGTAACGATGCCTTGACACCCCCCACATTTATTTTTTAATTGAGGAAAACCAAGTAAAACAATGTGATAATGATGAACACATGAAGGGTTTTGCTAAAATGAAAATGTTAAAAATCATTAAACATTGACAATAAATAAATAAAAATGTTGAACATTAAGGAACTCTGATAAAAAATGCTGGTGGAAAAGGAAGTCAATTACTTTAAAATCAATTTAATACTATCTGTCTACTAAGATTTAAGACATTTATGCCTTTGACCTAACTGTTTTACACACTATGGAAATGAGTGTTTAGTTTCACCAGAATGTGTGTATAAGAATTTTCATTGCATTTTTTTCCTGTAATAACCCCAAACTGGAAGGAAATGTCTTATATTATGGTAAAATGATTAAATAAAATAAGATTTATTTATAAATTACCATTATCATATAGCTATGAAAATGAATTAGCTATAGAAACACAAAAGCAGCATGGATGGATATTAACAACATAGTTGTGAACAAAATAACCCAAATATTGAATATAAAGGAGTACATATTTTATGATTTTATTCTTATAAAGTTGAAAACAGGCAAAAGGCAAGCTTATATTGTAGTGATACACAAGTGAGAAATAAAACTATAAAGACACATTGATTCTGAGAAGGAGTATGGGTGTTGTCACCAGGAAGGGGTAGAGGTATCCATATTACACAAACTCATCAATTTATACATTTATACTTTTCCGGAAGTGTGATATATTTCACAAATGTATGAAAACAAGCAAATACATTTTTCATTCTCATCAAATTCAATGAAACTGACAATTGGTAAAATTATTTTTGAAATTTCTTTTAAGTCTTCATGTAGAAGGGAAGAGTTCAGCTAGCAAATTTATGTGAATCTAAAAGCCTTATCTAGTGGAATTTACAAATATTTTCAACAAAGATTTTTTTTCTCAATTAAAACAGAAAGATTAAGAGTTAGTGCGCCCTAACAAATTAAAATTTTAAAGCTTTCAAAAGGAACCCAGAGTCGTCATTCTTTACATCTAAGCATTGTTGAGAAATTTCTTTTCACTTTTCACATTATGTTGAGAATCACTGATTTTGAAATATAACACAGATGAAATAATGAGGCCAGTTATAAGTATTACACAATAAGCTGGGCCACTAATACCGTTGTTACCAATTTCAAATCACTGCTATCTCATTCTCTAACCAACTCCAACTGTTTTCTTCAAAAAAAGGAATTATCCCTTATCAAAGATTTCCTCATTCTAGGTTTCATGACTTCCAGACATCAGGGGTTATTCTCATGTTCTTGATCCAAATTTGTAAACCAAAATCTGCATGTTATACCTTATCTGTGTTCCTTACTGATCAAATGGGAGAAATGACCATGTTCTCATGAAATCCAAATCTTTATACTTACCATGTTTCTATACTTACCATGTTGTCTTCTTTTAAAAGGCTGTGTTCCTTCCTAATTTTCACTTTTTTCCAGAATCAGTGCTCTCATTATCCTCTTTATTTTATCAAAATATGATATATACTCAATCTTAGAAAAATCACCTATTCTCTCTATATCCTTCCAGTCTCAAATCTGTTTTATTGCATCCTTTCCATGAAATATTATTTAAACATAGTTACACAAATATGGCCCTACTTTTTCAGTTCCCATTTGTTCTTAATCCATCCTTTTTTGATTTTCAACTCTATCTTTTCCATTATTTCCCTGTAGGGAGCAATAAACTTCTCAGTTTTCCAAATATAATGGACATACCCACATCTTCATCCTTCTATAATTGGAGTCAATCTAAGATCATTAAAAGTTGACCACTGATCCTTAAACCATCCACTTTACTTGGCTTATTTAATATGTTTGCAATCCATTTTTATTATGATTTGGTCCTCTGTCAGAATTTGAAAATCCACCTATATGATAATTTCTCCTTATTCTATGTCTTTAATCTGGAGTTATCTCTTGAAAGTCACATTTTTAATTCCAAATGCCTACTTGGATGTCAGGTGGAATTGTTCAAAATTGCCAAGTAATGGACCTGATTTAAGTGCCCATCCACAGATGAATGGATAAAGATACTATGGAATATATACTCAATGGAATACTATGCAACTATTAAAAGAGATGAAATGGTGTCTTTATGGACTTAATGGCTGGCTTTTGAGGTGATTATTTAAGTGAAGTAAGTCAGAAAGTGAAAAACAGATATTGCATGGTTTCACTCATCTGTGGAATATAAATAGCCCCTATAAATACACTGCAAAATATAGGAAAAACAAATCTTGGATTTAGTGAAAAAAATTACTGTTTACCAGAAGCAACAAGGAGGAGGGAGGAGATGGGAGAGGAAATTGGCAAATGGAATTTGGTGAAAGGTGAGTGGAACATGTGCAAATATGGAAGAGTTAAAAATGTAACCCTCAAATTAAAATTAAAAAACTTGAAAAGTCAAATCCAACATTACCAAAATGGAACTCTCTTTTCCATTCTGTCCATCTCCAACTTTCCTTGTCTTTGCCACTTCAGAAATGGCTTATTACCAGCAATTCTTTAGTTAAAAATCTTATTAGCTTGTTTTAGCTTATCACCCTACGCACATTCCAGATATCAACAAAACTTTCAGTATAGCTGGCAAAATATACTGCATCTGTTTTCTCTCTCTCTCCACAGCTACCACTATAATTCCAAGCTGTTCTTATCTCTTGCCTAGACTTTGTGGGACTCCTATTTATCTTCCTGATTTTATTCTTACTAGCTCTCAATCCATTTAGGCAAAATACTCATTTTTTAAAATTTAATTTTTAAATTAAATCATATCACTCCCCCTACTTAAAACCTCTGTGGCTGCCAATTGCTCTTTTAATAAAATTAAAATCCCTTAGGAAACTACACAAACCAGCAAGACTCAAATCTTGTCTCCTGCTCCCAATTTTATGTTTCTACTTATTAATTGTACTTCATGATAATGGTGATCTTCTGTTACCTCTTTAAATATTCCAAGTCTTCCCAGCTCTGAACCTTTGCACCTGCTCTTCCTTATGAATGGAAGTTTCTTCACTTAACTTTTCCTGACTGGCTTATTTCTTAATCTTCAGCCTCAGCTCTTTAAAGCTGTCTTCTAAGCTTCCTAAAGCGTCCAATTACTTATACAATAATACAGTTCATTTCTTTCACTGAAGTGATAACAAACTATAATTATCTTGTTGACTATATATTAGTTAAATATAAATTTCCCACACTAGGGATGTAAACTCTGAAGGACAATGACCTTGTCTGCACTGTACTGATACCTAGGGAGATGTCATCTACTTTGGTGACTCTCAATCAATACCTGCTGCATCTGTCACAGTCTAAGCTAAATGAAGTAATTAACTAAGTACTTAATTACGTGATGAGTGAAAAAAACAAATCCAATTTCTAGAAGCATGAGATTCATCAGTTTTTAAAATTTACTGTTGGATAGAATTTACTGTTGTATTTCCTAGGAAGATGTGATCTAGGAAGCTCCTTGAATTTTTGGTCAAACTTTATAGTTTTTTGGATACAGATAGTTTTGAGTGAAATGTAGAAAAAATGCAACTTTACCTTTCAAAATATTATTAAAAGCAATTGAAGTGAAGGGTGTTTTATAGAGATTTTTTTTTTCTGAAGGAAAACCAGACTCCTTTATACTTATTGAAATATTTTCATCACTAATAATTTAAGCTAAATGTTGATGATATTATCTTTTTGGTAGTCACCTTTTGTTTCTTTCTCATCTAATATGGGTTCATATTTCACAGGTAACTGGCACTTAGGGCACTGATTTTTCTGTGCTCCAAATTACCTTTAATATTTTTAAACTATCATTTAGATGTGGAGTATTTTTCTGGATATTCATAAAGTAAAAAGGAAAAATAGTAAGTTACTTATTTTAAATAACTGTGATTTAATAGTGTAAACCCTTCAAATTATAGTACTGTAGGGTAAACAAAAGTGTCATCAGGTTTTTCCAACCTCCCCTCAATGATAGCCCTCTGCAGGCCTACGCGCATGCCTGATAGCAGACACCTGGAGTAGGGTGTGGGTATGTGTGAGTGGGCGCACCTGGGCCAGAGACTGGGCTTATAAGCAGCAGCAGCAGAAGCAGCAGAGGCAGCAGCAGAGAACGGAGTGTGGAGCAGAAGATTGTTTGGGGGTGCAACAGAGACCATCATAGAACACCTGAGAGCCCAAGTGAGTAAAGATTCGCAGGGGGTTGGGGGTCTGCCAACCCCTGGCCTCCATTGCCTGCCCTGTAGCTAGCTGGTTGCCTCTCTACGAGTGACCATTAAAAGCCTAAAAAGCCACTGAGGGCTCCAGAGCTCCTTCCCTTTGACCCGTCTGCTCAGCTCCATAGAAAACCTGCTCCTTGTGCCATCCTGCCACTATAAGCACATAGAATGGTTTTACATATATTGAGAAGAAATTCTACAACTTTATGACTTTGTTTAGCTAATGCATGCAGTAAAGTCCAAAATACTTTTTAATATAAGGAATTCAATATCAAAGATATCACCAACTACCAAATATATAATTCTTTTGATTTTTAAATTTTGTTTGAAAATCTGCATTTTATTCCTACAACTATACCAAATGTGATGTTTTTCTAAAACGTTCATCACTTTTACAGACTCACTCACAGATTCATGAATTTTGAAAGCAAATCTGAGAAAGCAGCTATAATCATCTTTATTTTACAAATGTGGAAACCAAGGCACAAAGAAGTTAATTAATTTGCCTGCAGTCACAAAGATAAGCAATGAAGAGCCATGTTTGAAAGCTTTGCCTCAATGCCAGAGTAAGTCTCTACTTCTGTGCTGCAACATAATTTATCTCTTCCCTGTTTGCTTTTCTGAGTGAATTTGGTACTATAATCAAAGATTTACAATATATTTTATATAACTGAATTTTGCAAATTTGATGTTTTGAAGTTTTTTTATAAATCATGTCAGTGGCTAGACTACAGGGTTTGGATTCTGATTATTTTCTTCAATATAAAAGGAAAATAATAACAGTACCAGTCAAACAAAGTAGGACTTTGAAGTGTTTAAAAAATGTAAGATCTCTCCTATCACCTTCAATCAAGGATATGAATTGTCTTAGGTTTGATTCCCTAGAAGTAAAATCTGAGATGAGATTCAAGTGTTGGTGATTGAGGTTGTCCTTCAGGAAGAAGTTTCTGATGTAAGCAGAATGAGATTAGGGAAGAGGGGAAACCAGAAGATAAGTTTAAACTTAGCCTGATTGCACAGGAGCACTGGAACACCTGTGCACCTGAGAGTTGCTCCTTGAGGCCATATTTAGCTCAGTGTCTGTCATGTCCAATCACTGATTTCCAGCTACAAGTGGAGGATGGAGATGAGAATTAATGTGCTTTTCCTATAGGGCAAAGTACCTCTTGTTCAGCCAGCGATGATTGTCTGGAAGGGGCAGCTCTGTGCCGACGGAAGCCAGCAAGGAATATGGAGGATGCTACTCTAGCCCTGGTAAGAGGGTTTGGGTGGGACCCCAAAGGTATATACTCTATTGATGGTGTCTAGAATTTGTTTTTTCAATTAATATGTTTCTGAAGACTTAAGTCATCAATAATATGTTAAATTCATCACTGCCTGTGTGCATTTGTTTCTTAGCACATTTGCATTGCTAAGGTCTTCAGAAGCTAATTCAAAAGTAGGTGGGATTTTCAAAAGATTCCAAGAATTGAAGCTTTGCGTCCTGACCTTTATTTTTTGCAGGCAGTGAATTATCAAATTATTAGCAAAATTCTTCTCCCATGTAACAATGGCACAATCGCTGGTACTATAATCAGTATAACATGCTTTAGAATTAACTTGAATTTACTATAATTATTAATATAAAACATGAACACCTATAATAACTGCTAACTATAGAACTGTGGGTGGTTGTCCTATTAACAAGAGTAGTAGCTTAAATTGAATTCATTTTCTCTTTTGTATTTTACATTTTTTGCAGTGAGAAAATTAGAGTTGGTATAATTTTGAATGTGTCAAACTTTAGTAAAATTATATATTTTTTAGACATTTCTCCAGTCAACTATTTATTTTTAAATATAGGTAAATTTGTTTCATGATGGAATAATCAAGCTCCAGGAAGCTTCTAAATAAATTTCTAATAAATTCCTAACACCTTGTCCACTTCCCATAATCCTTGCATAGTCTCTCTTGTTATTCCTCAGTTCAGCTTCATCAAAAAGCTCTTTGAGAAAGAAGGAAGCATTTTCTGTTTACTCCTTAGTATGTATCCCATAGATCCCAGCCTCGTAAACAAGGCTGATTTATTGTTGGCAGTATAATTTTTTTATATATAATTGTATGTGTATCATATATATTTAATATGTATATTATGCTAGTTGTTAGTACCAAAAACAATGCTATTGTTGTTGTTATAAAATATTAGTTCAGTATTTAACAATCTAAAAACTGAGTTATTATGTCTTGAGAGATCCAGAGAATTATAAACTACATTCAAATTTTGGATAGAAAAAAATACGTTTTTTTGAAAAATGTCCAGATAACATTCCTTCTAGGTATCCTGATGTTATTTTAGACAACATTTCTCATTATTATTGGGTTTTTACTTTACATCATAGGTGATAGTGTGGTTCCTTTCAAAACCAAGTGGGAGAGTTATTTCTGGAATGGCAGAGTAGAAAACTCCAGTTTTGTCTCCTCCATAAATTGAATGAGAAGATTGGCAAAAATCATAAAATCAACTGTTTCATTACCAGAACCTTGCACTAATCCAAGGCATATTTGTACAAGAAATACAGATTAATCTGAGTAGAACTGGGACCTTGTGGTATTTTGACCTGCCCTCTTTCCATACGCTTCTAACAGCACAATAGTTTGGAAGTGAGCAGTTCTGTAATCCGGTAGCCATGAAACAAGAGGCCTCATAGTCATTGGAAAGAGTAGAACAGGTTTGGATCTCCCAGTGACACCCTATCTGCAGCTGTAAATCAGTAAGCACATACATATTTGCTAGGACAGGAGAAGAATAAGATCGCATGACTACACTCTGCTGTTAAATGTTTCTGACACCTCAGATCTACACACATTTCATTGGCCAAAACAAAATTACATGGTATATTCAAGTTCAAGTTTTCAGAGAAGGTTAGCTCGGATGACTGTTCTTCCAGTTGCTGATACTTTGTTCATTACTTTACCTGTGGTAACTCATCTGTTTTCACATGTGATTTCAAAAGGATTCAACCTAACACAAGCACCTTTGGTGTCATTAGCTTCATGATTGTCTGACATTAACAATCATTTTTCTGAGATTGTAATTTCTATGTTCTCTATTTTAAGAATTGACATGAATTCTAACATAAAAGCTGATGATTTACAAATTCTACATAAGAAAATATCTTATGCATGTAAATCTATCTATATTAAGGAAAACATATATAGGAAACTAACATTAGAAATGATTAGCATTTCAAGAACATTATTTACTTAGTATAATAATCCACTGGTGATTTCTCTTTTTAATTGTGGGGTACTTACTGCATATTTAATGATTGCATTGCTAATTATTTGATTTACAGATGTTAGGAGCTAAATTATTATAGAGCAAAAATTAATTTTTTTTTTTTAGAAATAGGAACTCAGCTTTCACTTCAGTGTTTTAAAAACATAAACAAATCCCTTTGAAAAGTTTTCAAGAGAAAAAATATGGAAAATAAATGGAAAGAATTGGTTCACTGCTCTTCTAAGGGTTAGTATTCTGTAACTGCAAAATCAGTCCCCAGGACCAAATAATTTAGAGATCCTGCATTTATTTTTTGGTGAGTAAATGTTAGCAGAGCAAGCCATTGATGTACAAATTATTTAAGCTTCTTTCACTTATATTTCTTTTTGTTAATCACTGCCTCTACCCAATCTAAAATTCATATTAAATAAACTCTGAAATGATATTACTTTTTTGATCCTGTTAGCTCTATTAAAAGGTTTGGGGATTTTGAATCCTAAATATATGACTCATTTTATGATGTTTTCCCCAGGCTTTACAAAATGATAGAGAGCTCTATCTTTCTCTAATATTTGATATGGAAGCCATTTGAACATAAGCCAACTAAAATCAATAAAACAGGAAAATAACTCAAATTTCTTCAGAATTTGCCTGTGAAACATTCATGAAAGCACTTCACACCAATATGCAGAAAAATCTGTTACATGCTACATACAAAGTTAAATGATCAATAACAATACTGCTTGGATAAAGTGCAAGGTAAAACAAGGCTCATTCACATATGTTCTAGGAAGAAAATTAAGCAGTAGAATATTCAGAAATCATAAAATAGATGACTTCTAAGAGAATACCTACTTTTGTCTTATTTTTTTTTTTTTCTCTGCTTTGTATATTTCTTTTGCTGGTTCTTCTTGCCAGGTCACAGCAATTGCAATCTCTCTCCACTGTTTTCCTTTGTTCTCACTTGTGGCATGGATCTACTTCCATGGTTTCATATATATTACTCTTAGGTGAATATGAAATTCCACTTTTAATTTTTATGTATGAAGAATTATTGCCAAAACAGCACTTCTCCTTGCCCCTGGGCATTTCATAGCTACTTCTTCACTCATTCAATTAATTTCTTGATCATTTGCGTCATTCCAGGTACTTTATTAGCAACCTGCTGAAAATCTTCCTAAGTCTCAATTTAGTGCTCTTCATTATGGGAATGCCCCCCACCCTGCCACCACTAAAGTTTCTGTCTCAGGGACACGGAATAACCATTTGGTTAGGAAATAGCATACACATCACTATCACTACATGGTGAGTGTGTGGGAGGTGACAATCTTGCTGGAAGTGTATACTTCTGGAATTCGAAGTTGCAATATGGTTTGCTCTCTCTCACACAGACACACATTCATCCTCATATACAATTACATGGGTGTACAGTATCAATGCAGTATAGTATCATCTGTAATACTAAAGAGTGTGAGTTATAGGGTCTAATATTTTGGATTCCTATCCCAGCTGAACATCGAACATATAGAGAAACTGTTCTTTATGTCAAATATCTATAACAGAGTAGTAATAACAGTGCCCACTTCACAGAGCTATAAGACAATTAAAAAAGTAATATGGTTAAGATATGTAGCAAAGTGATTGAATCATAAACACTAGAAATCAAACATACAGCATGAGTTAAAAATGTGTTATGGGCTACCTAGAAGTCAAACGATATTGATTTAAAGAGAGGTGAACTTGTACCCCTAAAACACATAGAGCATTACCTCAATAAAAAATAAGATAAAATAAAATGGAGCTGAAATAAAAAAAATGAAAAATATATCATGAATTCCAAAAGATTTACAAGCATGTTTTCAGAAAACCACGTTTAAAATTGGAGAGTGTTTAAATATCTGAAGCTTAAAAATTCTACAGTTTCTAGCCAGTCAGCTTTCCTTTTAATATCAAAGTACCATTTGTTAAGGTTTCCATCTTAAAAGCTTGAGAAGTTTATATTTTTCACTTGCTTTTTTTTTCCTAATAAATTTTGGGTATTCCAAAGAAAATGTGATCTACACCAACTCTCCTTCTCTTGAATATTTAGTTTTACATTTCTTAGGCCACTTTTCACCACCATGTAATAAATTTCTTTGCACAAAAAGCAGAAAGAAAGTTCATTCTACTGAGACTTGAATAACAAAACTCCCTTAAACAATGCATGTGATAAGCATGATTGGCTTTACAGGAGGCTCTTTTCAGACTCAAAGCTACTCTTCTGTTAGGCATTACTACAACCCCTTACACGGGGCTTTATGGAAAATTCCACTGAACAGAATTTAGGGATAGTGACAGGTAGGAAGCAAAGGGAGGAGAGGGACGAATGGTCTGTGGTTGAGGAATATGAGTGCTTTGCTTGTGTGTCACGTGATAATACACATCCAAAGAGGTGTGAGCCTTTTCCCCTAAATCACATACAGTGTTGTGATCAATGTTAGCTCAGTTAAAAAAAGTCTTTGTCCAAATTAAAAATATATATATTTTTTTTATCTTAAAGGTCCATTTTTACTTTGATCATTCCATTTGTGTTATTGTATTATTGAGATGAGGATGAAATGATTGTATTAACTCCCTCCCCCAAAGCATTTAATCTACAATCCATATCTTTCTCTTCCATTAATTTGAGTACCAATCCATATAGGGAGTGCAGAAATAAAGGTAATGGTATATTTGAACTCTTTCAATCTATCATAGAAT
The DNA here is from genome assembly GCA_004024925.1 of Scalopus aquaticus. Taxonomy (NCBI): domain Eukaryota; kingdom Metazoa; phylum Chordata; class Mammalia; order Eulipotyphla; family Talpidae; genus Scalopus; species Scalopus aquaticus. The sequence continues at coordinate 72,131 of PVIJ01008231.1, forward strand.
AGCTGAAATTGTTCTTTTTGAATGATTTTGTTCATCATCTGTTAGAAAAGGCTATTTCTGATGTATCATTCTAGGAATCATGTTATAAATTCCATGGTCTGTGTCTTACCATCAAATTGCAAGAGTCCTAGCTGATCTCCCAGTAACTACATTGAGCTTCTATAATTTTTTTTTAAAGATTTATTTATTTATACATACAGCTGGGGTACAGGCCAGAGGCGTGGGGTGGCGAGAGGCCTCACCAGAGACAGAGTGGGGAGCAGAACAGGCAGATCAGAAATACACTGCTGAGGGGAGCAGTGGGCGAGGCAGGAGAGGTCTGCCGCACCATGTGGGATTCTCCCCGGCTGGGCATCGAACTCGCATCGCCACCGCCAACAGCTCCACAGCGCAGCGCTCAACCGCTGTGCCACCAGGGAGGCCCCGAGCTTCTATAATTTTATCAGAACATTTCACTTTGGTTTTCAATGGCTTATTGTTATATCCTAATTATGTTATTTTCTCAGTACATAAGTGGGAAGATGTTATCCCTCTTAGCATGAAACTATTAATACACAGACTGAGCAGGCACCCCTGGGGCCCCCAAATTTGAATGCTCTATAGGCGTCTGGCCATCCATGTGTACAAAGACAAAGCATACTTTGTACAAAAGAATTTATATAGAATTGATGTGCATAGGGCCTCCCTGGTGGCACAGCAGTTAAGTGCTATGCTGTGGAGCTGTTGGCAGCAGCAGTGACGCAAGTTTGAGGCACGGCTGGGGAGATTCCCACGTGGTGCAGCAGACCTCTCCTGCCTTGTCCGTTGCTCCCCTCAACAGTGTATTTCCGTTGATCTGCCTGTTTGCTCCCCACTCTGTCTCTGGCGAACCCTCTCTCTGCCCCACGCCTCTGGCCTGTACCCCAGCTTGTATGCATAAATAAATAAATCTTTTTTAAAAAAGAATTGATGTGCATAGAGAGAGAAGAAAGGATAATAGGTTCCCAATAAAACATCCAAAGTTACCCGTTCCCTCATGGGTAAATGCCCAGCCAAACAGGGTTGGCCCTGAGTCTGGCCACTGAGACTCAAATGCTTGCTCAATGGCACTTTCTGGCAGAGAAGCATAGGGAAGAGTTGAAAGGACCAGGCAAGCCTAGGACAAAAGCAGCAACATGAAAGTATGAAACAAGGTAAAGGCTGCCATTGTCAGCCTCCCTGCATGTCTCTATCAAGTGTCTCCGCCTGTCTCTCCTCCATATTCTCTGCTAAGTTTCCAAGTCCTAAGCTGAGACACAAGGGAGCCCCTCTTTCCCTCATGTCTCCTGTGTGTCTGCATGAGCCCACCTGCCTTCTGTGTTTTATAGCTACCCTGGTCACTAAGTTCTACCCCTCATTATGTGGGGTGGGGAACTTGGTAGCTCCCCCTTTTATAGAGATGCCCCTATTGCAATAATCATTAGATCTGTTTATCCATTTATATCCATCAATCATCTACTTTCATTGATCAAATAAATGAGTTCCATAATTTTATTTTAAGATTTATTTATGCATACAAGAAATGGGGTGTAGGCCAGAAGTGTGGGGTGGTGAGAGGATTTACCAAGACAGAGTGGGGAGCAGAACAGACGGGTTGACTGAAATACACTGCTGAGGGAAGCAGCAGGCGAGGCAGGAGAGGTCTGCTGCGCCATGTGGGAAGCTCCGTGGCCGGTGATCCAACTCATGCTGCAGTGGCTGCGGATAGCATCTTAGTGCTGAGACTTAACCCGCTGAGTTTCCATTAAAAGAATAACTTGACTTTGCATTCATCTCTTTAACATCTTTTATGATTGTATAACCTTCTAAATGTGTATCATGATAAGTATCAGGCCATGTCTGGGAAGTCCAGGCATATTCCAGAATTTCAGTCACATCAAGACATTTTCAGATTTTTTTCAGCCCAAGTAATCTTTAGTCTCAGACTTCTTTTTCATGTCTTTTGCTCAGTGGGGAGCTTTCTGTTGCAGAATTCTTATGTAGTGCCTCTGCACCCCGCGAGAACAGCCAGTTCACACTGAGGAGGGTAATGCCACCTAGCATGTGTTTAGCTGCTTAGGCTTGTGACCTAAGGAGAAACCTACTCAAGAATCTGCTTTCATGAGTGTGAGGGGTATTGATGTGGGACAAATGAAGGTCCTTTGATCCCTTTGAAAGTAAGATCAATAAAGACACCTTACCTGGTACACAGTGAATTTATTAAGAAAAAGAAGACACTTGTACAGACAGAAATATGCAAAAGCTTTTTTTTAAAAGGGCAGGAATGTTTTTAAAAGGCAGGACTGGCCTTTATATTGTTATTTGGTGCGATGTCTCATTTGGGGTTAGGTAGGTTTGTGGTAACAACTGTTAGTCTTCTCTGTCCACCCATCTCTGGTTTCTGGCCTTGTAAAATTTGCACAGCAGGTTTAACAACTGTGTTAATCTTCCCTACCCCCATCTCAAGCTTCTCTGGGGGCAGGTGTTTAGGTGAGAGGAGTCAGAGTGTTTGGCTTTCCTGGCAGGGGTGTTCTCTTCAGTCATCAGATGTTTTCGATGCCACTATTAACCCCAGAGGGACACAAAAATAATTTATTAGGGATGTAACAATTTTCAAGTTCCCAGGAATGCAGCTGGAGCCAGTTTGTGGCTAATCATGAGAAAGATAGGCAATACAATTCAGTAAGTGAAGAGTTAATCCTAAAGATGGGGTACACTTCAGTGGTCAGAGTTTAATTCTGTTCATTCCTAAATTTTAGTCTATGGGACTTTTTGTTGGTGGTGGTGCAAGATGGAGGGGATCTGACTACAGTATCTCATTGTGGTTTTGGTTTGCAATTCTCTGATGAAAGATGATGTTGAACATTTTTACTCATGCCTGTTAGTCATCTGTATGTCTTCCTCGGAGAAGTGTCTATTTGGCTTTGCAACAACATGGCTAGAGCTAAGTGAAATAAGTCAGGAGAAGGGAGGCAAAAGACAGGCAATGTCATTTTGAGAATATATAGACATATAGGTATATACACACACACATATAGATATGCCAGTTAAAGCAACAGAATAGAAATAAACCACAACAAACCCTGGAAACAAACATGATTGTAGAATGGAAGCTACCAGAGAGGAGGGTGGGAAAGAAACAAGAGGTGAGGCCCCATGGACTAGCTGGAGGAATATGGCTGCGTTGGTGGTGGGTGTGGTGTGGTAACACACATCTGAAGGGGTGTAACCCTAGACCTCTGAATCATATACAGTGTTGAAGTGAATATTGCCTCAATCAAATAAATGTTACAGAAACTTAAACTAAAATTAAAGCATTGGTTTTCTAAAATGCCTCTTCCAGATGTATATTCTATAAAAAGAGTGAAGCTTTCTACTCTATTTCATGGGTCTAATGGTGCTTTATTTCTCTATACTGCTGCTAAAATGAGCTTTAAAACGTGTGTTCTGTTCAGTCACCTGCAATTGCTTACCGTTGTTTTTTGAATGAAATCTGTAGTTTCTTTGCTCCTGAAACTACAGATTTCATTCATAAAACAACGGTAAGAAAATGTAGTGGAACAAGGACAGTCTATTCAATAAATGGTGCTGGGGAAACTGGACAGCCACATGCAAAAAAATGAAGCTAGACTACTACCTCACACCCTGCACAAAAGTCAACTCAAAATGGATAAAAGACCTGGATGTAAGACCTGAAACCATAAAATGTATAGAAGAAAATATAGGCAAAACTCTACACGACATACATCTCAGCAAAATCTTGAAAGACACGTCCCTCAAAGCGAAGGAAGTA